>CM023864.1:24439269-24639220 GCA_013389735.1 Phaseolus lunatus
ACTCAGGCAACCTCCAGCACCTGTGCGACGAGCGACGACAGCCCTTGGAGCACCTGGGAGTTTCTCTGCAAGTTCTACCAACCAGGCACTAAAAACAGAGCTAAGGCATCCTTCAGGCTCGGTGGGTTTTGAGCTCGCGGTATTTTTTACGCAAGTCCAGGTAAGGGAAGCTAGCCTTCATTTTCAATACAAGCCATAGATTAGCTGTTTCTGAAGTGTGGTCGCCGGTTTCATGTTTCTTTTCGCAATGCTCTGATCTATGTGGTTGGGCGACGTGGTCGCCGGTTTTAAACCCCTTTTCATGATGTTCTGTTTCTATGTGGTTGGGCGACGTAGTCGCCGGTTTTAAATGCAGACTTCGAAATACCCCGTTTTGAACTAGATCGCCGGTTTTGGCGCTGTTTTACGAACTCCCCTGTTTTTGGTGTTGTTTTGAAACTGTTTGAGATGTAAATGTGATATTCGAAAATAAGAACCTTGGAGTGAGTTTTGCTGTGATTGAAATCATTCTTTAAGTGTTGTATGACATGTTGGATGTGGTGAATGTGGGATCGAGGCATAGTATTTTCAGGAAAGAAAATACCGTGTAAGATCGTGTAGGATGTGCATTGATCGGTGATGTCTATAATGAGATTATCCTGACTCTCCTGAGATAATGGATTCATATAGATGAGGTTATTCAGGCGTTGAGAGTCGAAGGAGGTTCATATGTATGGGTGAGTCGTGTGAAACAGAACGAGCTCGGCCTGTCATATGGATTAACCCTGTCATACTGTGAGAATGGTGAACTTGAGATCGAGAATGTGTTGATGCGCATAGCTGTGGAAACATTACAACAGCTTGTATGACAGGTGCAGAATCTCTGAGTCTAGTCAATGCACGAGTCTTCCGGAAGTAGGTCAAGTGTCTTGTGTGCTGGGTCAGTGGTGGTCTGACATGTGAAATGAGGAACTTGAAATTTATAGACACTTGATGCAGTTTTGTGAAAATGAATGACTCTTGTGAATATTGTGAAATGTTGTGATTTCTGGGCGATCAGGTGAAGGGTATTGAGAAAATCTATAGCTTTACGTGAATATCTTGAAAATTGCTTACCCTGATTTTAATGTTCTTATTTAAACTCTCTTTAAAATATCTAGCTTACCCTGCGTGTTTTGCTCGTTGGCTATTTTTCTCTTTAAACTGTGATGATCGTGTATAACTTACACGGGAGCAGATGATTTTTCCAGGAAGTAGAGTTCCTTAGGGAGTGGTCGCCGGAAGGAGATCGCCTGATTTCTGTTCTGGCAGCAGATCGGCTGTTTTGGGTCTTCCGATAGGAGATCGGCCTCGTCCGATAGGAGATCGGTCTCTTCCGATAGGAGATCGCCTGCTTTGTTTTTTTTTACTGTATTTTGTTTATGTTTCTGGAAAATTTGACCTAATTTGTATTAAACTCCCTGTGAGGAGAAACTACATTTCATATATATAATATTTTGTTCACTTCAATCTATTTGTTACCTTTATTTTCATTATATGAACATGTATGGTATTTTGGCGGGATGTTACATTAATGGTATCAGAGCAGTTCATCCTTAGGATGACCTGAGGGCTGTGGATCCATTGTGTTTCTTCTGCTCATGAAATTTATTTGAGTTTAAAATAACAACTATAGTGAAAGGTTTTCAAACGTTTTTGTATTGAAATTTTGGGCGTGCTTTGGTGAATATATGTTCTAACTGAAAATCTTAGTATTAAGAATGAGAAGGTCTTGATAAAGTAGTGAGGGTGCACACTCATAACTGGATCGAGATGAGTCTCAATCTTAATTCCAAAGGTTTGATGTTTAGCATATATTGAATTCTGGTGTGAGCTATTTCATTTTCTTGAGTGTCTTTGTAATGATTGAAAATGGTTGATTGGATTGATGACTGCATACCAGTAGTTGTTCTGGTATTATGCTTGATGTTATAAGCATTATGATTCTGTTGATGAGCTCAAATTCTTAATGACTTTGAGATGCTGACCTTTGTAAGGTCTAGATGTTACTTCCTGAATGAATTGATTTTTAATCAATCTCATTCTTGTAGTTGTAGGGAATATAGAAACCCATAGTTTCAAAATCTGAAAACGAGGAAAGATGGCGCGTAAACCTCCTACCCCTCCCCGACCTTCTTCAGAGATGGGTCAGATCGCCAGGGCCATGGAGATGATGGCAACTGCCATCCAACAGCAGAATACGGTAATGGCCCAGATTCATCAGGCTGTAATGAATCATTTGGAAACTGCTGGATCGGCTGCAACAGCTTCCCATGTCAATCAGCCTCGGGAGCAGGTGAGGATGACCGAGTTCATGAGGCACAACCCAACCCAGTTCCGTGGGAACGTTTCTCAGAACCAACCAGATCAGTGGATCAGGGAGTTCCATGCCTTAGTGGAGAAGGCAAAGAGGGTGGAGACCCTGGAGAGGGGTGGTTCCAGAGTAATCAGATCACAACCAGGGGGTCCCTCCAGTGGGAAGGCCAAGGTGCAGCACCCACAAAGCAAGCCTTATTCGAGACCCCCACAGCATAGGGCAGAAGCAGCACCGCCCCAGTTTCAGCAGCAACAACCCTGGAAACTTAAATGTTTCCACTGTGGTGGACCACACACAGCCAATGTGTGCCCCAAGAGAGATTCAGAGAGAAGATGTTTTGCCTGTCAAAAGACGGGACACGTTGCTAGAGATTGTCCTACCCAGAATAGGATGACTCAACCCAGTGGATCCCAACAGTTGAGGAATGGAGGCAGTCGACCTCAGGCAGCAGGGAGAGTGTTTGCCATGCCTGGAGCAGAGGCATCTCAGTCAGGTAACTTAGTACAGAGTGTTGCTTTATAGCCGGTAGATACGTTAGAGTTTTGTTTGATTCCGGAGCGACACACTCTTTTGTGTCAAGCTTGTGTGTAGCCGAGTTGGGCCTTCTAGTGAAGGAGTTGCCTTTCGAACTGTTGGTCTCTACAGCTGCGTCAGGACAGGTGTTGACCTCTACAGTTTGCCCTGAATGTCCAGTGATGGTAGAGGGACGCAGATTCAAAGTAAACTTGATCTGCCTACCTCTTCAAGATCTGGATGTTATCCTGGGAATGGATTGGCTAGCTGCCAATCACGTTCTCGTAGTCTGCGGTAATCAGAAGTTAGCATTTCCAGATCTCCAAAAGCCAGATGGCGAGGAGCTTCGTGATGCTAGCTCGGTTAGAAGTGAAGAATGAAGAGGATGTAAGCAAGATACCTTGGTGAAAGATTTCATGGATGTATTTCCAGAAGAGATACCTGAATTACCCCCTAAGAGAGAGGTGGAACTCTCTATTGTTTTGGGTGCCTGGAGCTGGACCGGTGGCAATGGCTCCAGCTGAGTTGATGGAATTAAAGAAGGAAGTGTAATTTAGATTTAGTGTACCAAAGTTTAGTTTCAGCTACATATAAGTTATGGAGAGTATATAAGCAGAATGTTGAGGGTTTAAAGACTTAAGCATGTGTATCCATAGGAAGTACCGGGGTTAAGTTCCAACAAAATGAAAGAATGAATTTTCTTTATTTGAAGCTTGGGAGATGTTTATGTCGATGAAACAACATGAGATGACTCTAGCTTAACCACAAGCTTAAAAGGAAAGAGGAGATATTGTATTTATGTCTAAAGTTCAATTAGACAGAGAAATTTGCTGAAAAATACCAAGTAGAGAAGTTACTGGGAGAAGAGAGAAAGCTTCACGCAGAATGGATGCTGTTTTGTGGATCGTGAATTGGAAGATGAGTATGGAAATGGTGGAGGAGGAGTGATGAGAAAGGGAAATGGAAAGATATTCTTGTATCCAAATATGACTCGGAACTTGGGAGAAGCCGAGCTCATTCGAAATATAAATCGTGGTGGTGGAGAGACGTACGTAGGATGTGCGAGGAGGGTGAAGATGATGGTTAGTTCCAAAAAGTCATTGTTTGGAAAGTTGGAGGCGGAAGGGATGTGAGATTTCAGGAGGATGCGTGGGCCACTAACTTTAACTTTAAAGCAACGTGGCTGGTCTATGTGCTTCAAGTGGATAAGTGTTCTACTTGTTCGACATAAGGATTTGAGGTCCCACCTTGAGAACTTTTATCTTATACGTATGTCATCCAAGTAGGATCAGGTGTGGAAGGGAATGTGGGTGGCAATAGTATGTGGTATCTTGGAGAAGAGGAATAGAGTTGTCCTTAAGCAAGAAATTCTGGATGCAGAGGAAATTTTCCAATCGGCTCCACTACTTACATGGTTGTGGTTAAGATATATAGTGCGTTCGTTCTTGTATGCCTTTTCAGATAGGCACCTGAACCCAAATCAATGCATCCAATGTATACATTGAACAAGGAGGAAATGATGGGAACAGGGAGCCGAGTTGGCAAAAGAAGTCATAATGATGATTTAGAAAGTAACAGCAACAAGAACTTTGTTTTTTTATAAGGTGTTCCTTTAGGGAGCGTGAGAATTAGATCAGCAGTAGGGAAGTCGACGGATGGTTTTGATCAAGATGCGGAAGTTTATTCCTAGAAGGAGATTTCGGATCCTAGTTTGAATTGGCTGGGGGACACGAGCAGTAGTCAGCTGTCCTCTTTCCTTCCGATGAAGGGATCTTGCTCACTTTTTCTCTACAGGGGGCTAGTCCTGGTTCTGTTAAGGGCTTAGTTCTGGACTTGCTCGACCAAGTCTTCAGGGTCGGAAGTAGAGTGTGAGTACTGGAGTTGGCGCTCAATGGAGCAGCATACTCCATATGCAGGGATGGAGAATGGAATTTAATGAAGTATTGGAGTAGTAAGAGTTGGTTCAACTGACAACCAAGAAGGGGAAACTGATGCAAGGCAGAATGAAAGCTTCTCAAGGTCGACAGATGTCCTATGCAGATCAGAGGAGAAGACCTTTGGAGTTGCTGTTGGAGATCATGCATTTATGAAAGTGACACCGACCAAGGGTGTAGGACGAGCTATCAGATCTTAAGGAGAATCGGTCTAGTGGCTTATGAGATCGCCCTACCTCCCCATTTAGCGAATCTGCACAATGTCTTTCACGTGTCACAACCTTAGTCACGTGTTAGAAGTAGACAATGTGCAGATCAGGGATGACTTGTTGTTGGGAGCGAAACCAGTCAGGATTGACGTTCAGCAGAGTAGGCAGCTCAGAGGCAAGACCATCAATATGGTGAAAGTGGTGTGGGATGAGAGATCGGGTGATACAACTTGGGAATTAGAAGGAACCATGAGAGAAGCCTATCCCTACCTCTTTTCCTTGTGATTCAATTTTCGAGGACGAAAATTTTTCTTGTTGGGGAGAATGTAAGGACCTGTAAAATTGAATTGGAATGAAAGTGGTATATTTAAATAATTCCAGAAGATGTTATTATTTAAAATACAAAGAGCTGGTAAATGAAGTTTCGTAGTAGTCGGACCTCGGACGTCGCCCAAGATCTGGGGTCAGCTGGTAGAGGTCGGTCGGATGATGTGTGGATCAAGAAGAGTAAAGGAAGAAAAGTTAAGTTTAGAAGGCTATGGGATCGTCGGTCGCCTGCTAAACATGAGCGCCAGGTGGACGTCGCCAGGGCGCGAGCCATGCAGGCATCGTGCGGGCGCGAGAGCCATGCAGGCATCGTGCGGGCGCGAGAGCCATGCAGGCATCGCGCGGGCGCGAGGCATGCGGGCATTGCCAGGGCGCGAGGCATGTGGACGTGGCCAAGGCGCGAGAGGCATGCAGGCATCGCCAGGGCGCGATGCATGTGGACGTAGCCAGGGCGCGAGAGTTATGAGGGCGTCGCCAGGGAAGACATCGGTCGTCTTCCAGGGCGAAGGAGACATCGGTCGTTCGCCAGGATGAGTCAGCAGTGGAAGGTTATCGCACGATGTCGAGTTGCACACAGAGAAGGTAAGACCCAGACTCCCAGCATGAAGCGTAGTGCACGCACGCCACGTAGACAAAAAGGGTGGTTCAGAGTGGTGACATCAGAATGTTGGCATGCGCAGGAGACACTCGCGGTCGTACTGTTTAGAGCAGTGACTGGCATGCACAAGCGACAACAGAAGTCGTACTGTTCAGAGCAGTGGTTGGCATGCACAAGCGACAACAGTGGTCGTACTGTTCTGGGCAGTGGTTCTCAGACTTCTCTGCAGAGTGGGTGGTGGCAGCAGCAGCATGCGTGGACAGGTAAGTTGAGATTCAAAAGCCACTGCGTGAAGGCAAAGAGCATTACAGACTCAAGAGTGTGAGGGTGAGTGCAAACTCCCTCCCCCCTTCTCCTCTCCTTTGCGCTGTAACTCAGGCAACCTCCAGCACCTGTGCGACGAGCGACGACAGCCCTTGGAGCACCTGGGAGTTTCTCTGCAAGTTCTACCAACCAGGCACTAAAAACAGAGCTAAGGCATCCTTCAGGCTCGGTGGGTTTTGAGCTCGCGGTATTTTTTACGCAAGTCCAGGTAAGGGAAGCTAGCCTTCATTTTCAATACAAGCCATAGATTAGCTGTTTCTGAAGTGTGGTCGCCGGTTTCATGTTTCTTTTCGCAATGCTCTGATCTATGTGGTTGGGCGACGTGGTCGCCGGTTTTAAACCCCTTTTCATGATGTTCTGTTTCTATGTGGTTGGGCGACGTAGTCGCCGGTTTTAAATGCAGACTTCGAAATACCCCGTTTTGAACTAGATCGCCGGTTTTGGCGCTGTTTTACGAACTCCCCTGTTTTTGGTGTTGTTTTGAAACTGTTTGAGATGTAAATGTGATATTCGAAAATAAGAACCTTGGAGTGAGTTTTGCTGTGATTGAAATCATTCTTTAAGTGTTGTATGACATGTTGGATGTGGTGAATGTGGGATCGAGGCATAGTATTTTCAGGAAAGAAAATACCGTGTAAGATCGTGTAGGATGTGCATTGATCGGTGATGTCTATAATGAGATTATCCTGACTCTCCTGAGATAATGGATTCATATAGATGAGGTTATTCAGGCGTTGAGAGTCGAAGGAGGTTCATATGTATGGGTGAGTCGTGTGAAACAGAACGAGCTCGGCCTGTCATATGGATTAACCCTGTCATACTGTGAGAATGGTGAACTTGAGATCGAGAATGTGTTGATGCGCATAGCTGTGGAAACATTACAACAGCTTGTATGACAGGTGCAGAATCTCTGAGTCTAGTCAATGCACGAGTCTTCCGGAAGTAGGTCAAGTGTCTTGTGTGCTGGGTCAGTGGTGGTCTGACATGTGAAATGAGGAACTTGAAATTTATAGACACTTGATGCAGTTTTGTGAAAATGAATGACTCTTGTGAATATTGTGAAATGTTGTGATTTCTGGGCGATCAGGTGAAGGGTATTGAGAAAATCTATAGCTTTACGTGAATATCTTGAAAATTGCTTACCCTGATTTTAATGTTCTTATTTAAACTCTCTTTAAAATATCTAGCTTACCCTGCGTGTTTTGCTCGTTGGCTATTTTTCTCTTTAAACTGTGATGATCGTGTATAACTTACACGGGAGCAGATGATTTTTCCAGGAAGTAGAGTTCCTTAGGGAGTGGTCGCCGGAAGGAGATCGCCTGATTTCTGTTCTGGCAGCAGATCGGCTGTTTTGGGTCTTCCGATAGGAGATCGGCCTCGTCCGATAGGAGATCGGTCTCTTCCGATAGGAGATCGCCTGCTTTGTTTTTTTTTACTGTATTTTGTTTATGTTTCTGGAAAATTTGACCTAATTTGTATTAAACTCCCTGTGAGGAGAAACTACATTTCATATATATAATATTTTGTTCACTTCAATCTATTTGTTACCTTTATTTTCATTATATGAACATGTATGGTATTTTGGCGGGATGTTACATAGTTTAGCTTTAATTGGGGTGTAAATAGCATAGCCATGTGGACAAATGTTTATTTTTCTGCACATTAGAATTAAGGAGAAGTTAACCTTCCCACTATTCTAGAAAGCCCATGGAGGGGGTGAACTTACAAACTAGACACACCCCTCCCCATGTGCTCACACTTTCCATGTGGCCCATGTGCTTCACATTTACATTTCATTTGGCTAGCATTAGGGTTGCATTATGGTCCTCCTTAGCCTATAAAAGGAGGAGCCTACACCTTGTATTTTCAAGATTAAATAGAGTATTGTTATGCTGCCAAAATTGTGCCATACACCACTCTTTGCCTAACACTTAGGTTTTAGTCTTCAATTCATCACTACCAAAGGGGCTGGCCAAACCTCCCCATTTCCTCACTCTTCATGCACCTTCAAGGCACCCATGCTTCCTAGGAAGGCCTTGCTCACCTCCTCCATAAGCTTCCGCATCCATCATCACCAAGGAACTCCAAAATCCAAAGAAGAGCTCATAGGAATGCTATCATTTGGTATCAGAGCTATGGTTCTTCAAAGATGAGTATCTCTTTTCATTTTCTTTTTGAGTTCTTCTTTTCTCCAAGTTGTTCATCTTTATTCCAAGTTGTCTTGCTGTTTTTTGTGTTTTAATATGATTTGAATGCTTGTTTATTCATTTCATTTGGTGGGTTTGTTCAAACTTGTGCTTGAACATCTATTTTCAATTTTGTGTAGGATTCTTGATATATTTGTGTTGCTGTTTTTGTTTTTAGGTATTTGAGTCTTGCTTGAAATTTCATTTGGGTCATATGATGTTCTTGTGTCTTTTCATTTTATGAATCCATAAGTTTTGTCTAAGTCATGTGTTTCCATATTTGTCATCAAATCCTAGTAGTACTCTTTTTGATTTATTTGTTTCTTGTTTTTGGTCTGAATGTTTGATCTGAAATCTGTTTTGTGTTGATCCTTTGGTGCATTTTTAATTTTAGTTTGAGTTCTTATTTGTGTGTTAGATCCACACAAATTCCATCATATTAACTCCATTGTGTTTTTGAGGTATATCATTCTGTTTTTCATTCCAGTTTTCAGAACCCCCTGTTTTTCACTTTTTTGTGCTGACTGTTTTGATTTATGAAAATCACATACATCATCAAAAATTTCTGAGCCTCTGTATTTCACATATTTGAGGTGTTATCAAAAGGACAAAAAAAGAACCATCTGAAAAGAAGAAATAGAAAAAAAAAGATAAATATTACAAAAAAAAGTGTGCAATCCTGACGTTCCAGCTGGCAGCTCTGAGCACTGATTTTATAAAATTTACCAAAATTAATTGGTACATGCGTTTGGAGTGAAACCAACGCCAAAAGTTTGTTAAGATCTTGTTCTGATTGTGTCTCAATTTTCAGAAGCAAATACAAAAGGGTCAGCTTAGCATAAATCTTTTAAAGATACGCTTTCTGGACCACAACAATTTGTGCTTTTCTGTGGTGCTGTTTTTTGGTTTTTAAATCAAATCTAGTGCTATTCCTAGGTTCCTTTTTGTGTGCCATCCATTATTTGAGTACCTTTTATTTGCTTGTCTAATTTCATTTGAACTCTTTCTAGTTGTGTCACATTTAATTCCATTTGTGTGGTACTGTTTTTCAAATTAATTTGTTTCTTGCTTTCTTTCTTTGGCCTCTAAGCTTGTTGGTGGATTAAATATCAATTGGTACTTGTTGAGTGGGAATTTGACTTGAGGGGAGTCTAGCTTGCTTAATAGGTGCTGGATTGAAGATTTTATTGACCTAATTCCAAGAGGAACAAAGGCAAAGGGCAGCAACAAACACCATACTACAAATACACCACACACTTTGGAAGGCCCAACAAGTAAAAGAGCAACAAAAGGGGTGCAACTAGAAGAACAACAAAAGGGGTGCAAATAGTAAAAGCAACAAAGGGAGTGTCATTTAATTTCTTTGCAATCTTGCTTGTGTTAATTACTTGTTAATCACGCAATTAGTCGGTGAGTGTGTCTTCAAGGGCTCCAAGTGTCCAAGAAGCCTCACCTAGGGCCGTCTAGCTTAATTTGTTTTTGTTAATTGCTTTAATTGAACCAACTTACTTTAATCACTTTGTTAATTTCTTGTTTAATCTTGTTTAAGGCTTTGATAATTTGCTTCATTTGCTAGATAGCTTGCATTGTTTTCTTGCATTAAAAATTTGATTTCTTCATCCTCATTGTGTTCTAAGTGTTTTACCTAAAGAAGGACTTGTGTAAAGGTTTTGGAGGGATAGTTTTTGGCTAAGGCAAGACTTGGTATTTAAGTAGTCCATTGTGACTCACCTCTCTTACCTGGAAAGCTACCTTCATTAACTTTCCTCTTCTTTCTTAAAAGTAAAACATTTCTATACACAAAGTTCTAGTCATGTCTACTCACTCTTCCAAGTCCATTGAAAGTGATGTAGGGTCCATAAAATCTCTTTTGAAACAACTCTCCAAGGACGTACAACACATTTCATATAGACAATTGGAAAATGAGTCTAAAATCAATGAATTAACTAGAGCAAAGGAAGAAAAATCTCAAAATTCAAAAAAAACACATACCCATGCATCTCAATCACAAATCCAAGAGTCTCTAGGGGAGGGAAGCCTTAGAATCAATGATTACTACCAACCACCCCCTAGGAGAAATAGGAGAAGAGAGGAAGAAGCCCCAAGGGAGGTTAGAGTAGACCTACCTCATTTCTATGGTAAGGACAATGTAGAAGTTTACCTAGATTGGGAAATGAGGGTAGAAAAATTATTTGCTTCCCATAAAGAAAGAAAGGAAAGAAAGATACAAAAGAAAAGAGAGGAAGCCGAAAGGGAAGCTAAAGAAAAAGAAAAAGAAAAGCATGAGAAGACCCTTGAGAAACAAAAGGCGTGGGAGAATAGTGTTCCTTCTCACAAGGTCATTCAACAAGACAAAAGATTTAAAAATACCTTTGAAAATATGCGTCTTGTTGAACAACCTAGCCTTTCCTTTTGTAAAGGAACACTTGCAAGCATAGTAACAAAAAAAGAGTCTTTAAAAGAAGCTTGCATAGATAAAGATAAAGTGGATTATTTCTCATATGTGCTAGGATATCACCAAGTGAATGTCAAGTTATTTACAAGCATCTACAAAAACAAATTTTTATGTGAAGTAGTGCCTAAAGAAACTTGTCATGTCCTATTGAGACAACCATTGCCAAGTGTGCAACTTCTCATAAACAATGGTTGTAACAACGAGACTATCTTTACACATAAGAGAAAAATTCTTCATGGAGGAGAACTCATGGACCAAATTAGAGTTGATAAAACTCTAGAGCTTTTAAAAGGAAAACTTTTGTCACCCATGAGAAAAGATGTTCAAAGACATTACCCTAGATACATTTCTTGTTTTAAAAATACACCTAAGGTGATGTCTCATGAACTCTATACTCCTTTACCTTTTGCAAATGATCCTTGGGAAGACATAAATCTCAATTTTATCTTAGAGCTTCCTAGGACAACAAAAGGTTTTGATTCCATTTTTATGGATATGGATAATCTCTTCTATATAGAAGTGACAAATCTTCATGGTTTATCTTCAAGCATAGTATTGGATAGAGCTCCAAAATTTGAAAACCATCATTTGAGGAATCTTTTAGAAAAACTTGAAATTAAGTTGTACTCTTCAAATTTTTATCCTCAAAAGAATGGTCAAAATAAAATTGAAAACATAGCTCTTTTTACTATGCCTAGAGAAATCATGAAAGACAATCACAATTCTTGGGATGAGTATCCTTTTGAGCATGCATACAATGGAGTATTGCACAAGACTACTAATATTTCTACATTTGAAATTGCATGTGGACTTAATCCTCTTTCGCTTTTTAAGTTGTTACCCTTTCCTAAAGGTATTGTGCCTAAGGAAAAGGTAACCAATATTGAAAATTTTCAAATACATAAGAGGATTAGAGAACACATACAACCATAAAAAGAGAAATATTGTACAAAGTTGCCAAAAACAAAAGAAAAACAAAAATGGCAACTTCATACAATTAAGTTCTCTCCAATTGCTCACACTAACACCTTTACTTTGTTTGATGATTTCCATAGGTGGACGTTTGATCCGGGAGGACAAGCCTTGCCGAAACAATAGGCTGCTATCCGAGATCAAATCTGTAGATCTGAGGATAGATCTTCTCAAAGGAGGAGGAGATGATTGACACCATCCAGCCCCATCCATCCCCCTAGTTGAAGACAAAGCAAGGGATTTGAGGACAAATCCTTTTTCAAGAGGGAGGGGATGATGGAAGAGGGCCAAGCACAACCTTGACCATTGTATTAACCAAGTAGTCAGGTGTGATGACTTTATCGTGAGGTAATCACGTGGGTGTGCTCGAGGAAGACATGTGGATCAAGAAGAGTAAAGGAAGAAAAGTGTAGCTTAGAAGTCTACGAGATCACCGTTGCTGAAGACTGAGGCGATCTCACTTCTCTGGCACATAATCGCCTGTCGCCTAGAGGACACATGATCGCCAATCGCCTATGGTGCACATGATCGCCGAAAGTGCACTCAGTATGTGGTCAAGATACTGGATCAACCATAGTGGGTTCCAAAAACCACGCGTATCAAGGTGTGGGTTAAGTCTTAGATACGCTGTGCATGCGAAGCTCTATGCTTGAGCATAAGAAATCGTCCTTAGTGTTGCATGCATGGGCGTACGAGGAGTAGTGCTGATCTACTCTTGGAAATGTGAAGCTACCGACGTCACCAAGTCATGTGGAGATGATACCTTGGACGTAACATAGTGGGATGAAGACCCTTCAGCAAAGCGTGGCGATGTGTCGTCGGGCATCGCCTGGGCGAGAGACATGCGGGTCTCGCCAGGGCGAGAGACATGCGGGCATCGCCAGGGCGCGAGACATGCGGGCATCGCCAGGGCGCGAGACATGCGGGCATCGCCAGGGCACGAGGCATGCGGGCATCGCCAGGGCGAGAGACATGCGGTCGTCGCCAGGGATAGACATCGGTCGTCTTCCAGAGAGAGACATCGGTCGTCTTCCATAGAGAGACATCGGTCGTCCGCCAGGATGAGTCATCGGTGGAAGGTTATCGCGCGATGTCGTGCTTCACACAGATAAGGTGGGACCTAGGCTCCCAGCATGAGACGTCCTGCACGCGCGACACGTAGACAAAAAGGGTGTTTCAGAATAGTTGGCATCAGAGAGTTGGTGTGCGCAGAGACACACGTGGCCGTACTGTTCAAGGAAGTGTGCACGCAATCTTTCCTGCAGAGTGGGTGGTGGTAGCGGCAATTGTGGACAAGTTGGTTTAGGTTCAAAAACTCACTTCTGATAGGAAAAGAACGTTGCAGTGGTTCAAGAGTGGCAGAGTGAGTTTACCTTCATCCTTCTCTTTTCTCTCCTTCGCGTTGCGATTCAGGCATCCTCAAGCACCAGTACGACGAGCGACGACTGCCCTTGGACACCTGGGAGGTTCTCTGCAAGTTCTCCAAACCGGACGCTAAAATAGAGTTAAGGCATCCTTGAATCTCGTTGGGTTGGAGCTCTTAGTGAAGTTTACGCAAGTCCAGTTAAGGGAAGCTAGCATTTTCGTTTATAAAAACGTTAGGCGAGTAGGTTCTGAAGTGAGGGCGACGTGGTCGCCGGTTTTCATATTCCTTTTCACAATGCTCTGTTTTTATGTGTGGGGCGACGTGATCGCCGGTTTTAATGTTGATTTCAAACTTCCCTGTTTTAGGGTCGTCTGAAACTGTTTGAGATTGAAATGTGATATTCGAAAATCTGAACCTTGGAATGATTGTTGCTGTGATTGGAATCGTTCATTTAAGTGTTATATGATGTGTTGAATGTTGTGAATGTGGGATCAAGGCATAGTATTTTCAGGAAAGAAAATACCGTGTAAGATCGTGTAGGATGTGCATTGATCGGTGATTTTTATAATGAGATATCCTGACTCTCCTGATATAATGGAATCATATAGATGAAGTTATTCAGGCATTGAGAGTCGATGGAGGTTCATACGTATGGGTAAGTTGTTTGAAAGATAACTACTTGACCTGTTGTATTGATTCACCCTGTCATACTAGGAGAGTGATGAGATTGAGATTGAGATTATGTTGATGTGCATATCTGTGGGAACTTTACAGCAATGTAGTATGACAGGTGCAGATCTCTGAGTCTAGTCAATGCACGTGTCTTCCGGAAGTAATGTCAAGTGTCTATGTGTGATGAGTCAGTGGAAGTCTGACGTGAGATATGAGAAACATTGAAATTGATAGACACTTGATGGAATTATGTGAATTGAACGACTCTTGAGGAAATTGTGAAATATGTGATTTCTTGATGGTCATGTGAAGGGAATGAGAAAGTTGAATTGATGGTTTTTACGTGGGTGTCTTAAATTTGTTTTATCTTGATTTTAAAGTTTCATATCTAAATTCTCTTTAAAATATCTAGCTTACCCTGCGTTTTTGTTTTGTGGATGTTTTCGTAAACCTGTGATGATCGTGTATAATTTACACGGGAGCAGATGATGTTGCAGGAAGTAGAGCTCCTCAGTGAGTGGTTGCCGGAAGGAGATCGCCTGTTTTCTGTTTCTGTTAGGAGATCGCCTGTTTTCTGTTTCTGTCAGGAGATCGCCTGTTTTCTGTTTCTGATAGGAGATCGCCTGTTTTCTATTTTGCTGTATTTTGTTTAAGTTTTGGAAACTGACTGGATATGTATTAAACTCCCTGTGAGGAGAAATTTCATTACATATATATATTTATGTTCACTTCGATATTATTGTTTTACCTTTATTTTATTATATAAATATGAAAAGGTTTTGGCGGGATGTTACAAGAGATCCCAAGTTTATAAGCCACTTTTGGAAAACTCTTTGGGGCAAACTTGGAACAAGACTACAATTTTCAACTTCTTGTCATCCTCAAACAGATGGCCAAACTGAAGTAGTCAATAGATCTCTTGGAACTATGCTTAGGGCTATCATGAAGGGGAACCATGTAAGGACCTGAAAAATTAAATTGGAATAAAAGGATATATTTTAAATGAATTCTAAGTATGTTTTTATTTAAAATAAAAAAGGAAGGAAAGTGTAGTTTAGAAGATTATAAGATTTCCTTGTTAGTACATAATCGCCGGTCGCCTAGACTACACGTCATCGCCAGGGCGCGAGGCATGCAGACGTCGCCAGGGCACGATGCATGCGGGCATCATTAGGGCGCGAGGCATGCGGGCATCTTCCAGGGGGAGACATCGGTCGTCCGCCAGGATGAGGCATCGGTGGATTGCCTTCGCGCGAGAGGTCATCGGTGGATTGTCTTCGCGCGAGAGGTCATCGGTGGATAGCCTTCGCGCGAGAGGTCATCGGTGGATTGCCTTCGCGCGAGAGGTCATCGGTGGATTGTCTTCGCGCGAGAGGTCATCGGCGAAAGGTTATCGCGCGATGTCGAGTTGCACACAGAGAAGGTGGGACCCAGACTCCCAGCATGGAACGTCCTGCACGTACGCCATGTAGACAAAAAGGATGATTCAGAATAGTGACATCAGAATGTTGGCATGCGCAGGAGACACTCGCGGTCGTACTGTTCAGGAAGTGGTTGGCATGCGCAAGAGACAAACGTGGTCGTACTGTTCAGAGAAACGTACACTCAGACTCCTCTGCAGAGTGGGTGGTGGCAGCTGCTTTTGTGGACAAGCTGGTTTAAGATGCAAAAACCCACTTCTGAGAGAGGGGAACGTTGCAGTTGTTCAAAAGCGAAAGAGTGAGTTTACCTCCCTTCTCCTCCATTCTCTCCTCGCACTGCGATTCTGGCACCTTCACACAAGAGTACGACGAGCGACGGCCACCATTAGAGCACCTGGAAGGTTCTCTGCAAGTCCTTCAAACCAGACGCAAAAAAAAACAGAGCCAAGGCATTCTTTAAGCTTCGTTGGGTTTCGGAGCTCCTGGTGTTTTGCGCAAGTCCAGGTAAGGGAAGCTAGCCTTCATTTTCAATACAAGCCATAGATTAGCTGTTTCTGAAGTGAGGGCGACGTGGTCGCCGGTTTCGTTTTCATCTTCGTGAATGCTCTGTTCTATGTGTTTGGGCGACGTGGTCGCCGGTTTTATATACAGACTTCGAAATACCTTGTTTTTGAACCAGATCGCCGGTTTTGGCGTTGTTTGCGAACTCCCTGTTTTTGGTGTTGCTTTGAAACTGTTTGAGATTTAAATGAGATATTCGAAAATAAGAACCTTGGAGTGAGTTTTGCTGTGATTGAAATCATTCCTTTAAGTGTTATGTGATGTGTTGAATGTGGTGAATGTGGTGAATGTGGGATCAAGGCATAGTATTTTCAGGAAAGAAAATACCGTGTAAGATCGTGTAGGATGTGCATTGATCGGTGATTCCTAATGAGATATCCTGACTCTGCTGAGATAATGGAATCCCATAGAGGAAGTTACTCAGTTGGTGAGAGTCGAAGGAGGTTCATATGAATGGGTGAGTCGTGTGAAAAAAAACGAGCTCGGCCTGTTCCATGGATTAACCCTGTCATACTGTGAGAATGATGAACTTGAGATCGAGATTGTGTTGATGCGCATAGCTGGGGAAACATTACAGCTGTTTAGTATGACAGGTGCAGATCTCTGAGTCTAATCAATGCACGAGTCTTCCGGAAGTAGTGTCAAGTGTCTTGTGTGCTGAGTCAGTGGTAGTCTGACGTGAGAAATGAGGGACCTTGAAATTGATAGACACTTGATGCAGTTTGTGAAATAGAATGACTCTGTGCAAATATTGTAAAGTGTGTGATTTCTTGGCGATCAGGTGAAGGGAATGAGAAACTTTATAGTTTTATGTGGGTATCTTGAATTTGTTTTATTCTGATTTTTATGTTCATATTTAAACTCTCTTTAAAATATATAGCTTACCCTGCGTGTTCTGCTCTATGGCTGTTTTTCTCTTAAAACTGTGATGATCGTGTAATTTTTACACGGGAGCAGATGATCTTCCAGGAAGTAGAGCTCCTTAGTGAGTGGTCGTCGGGGAAGAGATCGCCTGTTTCTATCTCTTGGTGGTGATCGCCGGATTTATGTCCTGATAGCAGATCGCCTGTTTTGGGGTCTTCTGTTAGGAGATCGTCGGTTTATGTATGGAGACCGCCGTTTTCGTTGTATTTGATTGATTTCATTAAGTTTTGAAAAACATTTGACTGGTTATGTATTAAACTCCCTGTGAGGAGCAACTTCATTACTTATATATATAGTTATGTTCTCTTCAGCATTATTTGTTTACCTTTATTTTCATTATATAAATATGAATAGTTTTTGGCGGGATGTTACAAACCACAAGTCTTGGGATGAGTATCTTCCCCCCCATTGAGTTTGCTTACAATAGAGTAGTCCACAAGACTACTAATGCTTCTCCTTTTGAAGTTGTGTATGGGTTTAATCCTCTCACACCTATGGATTTTGATCCTGTCGCTGACTCAAATGTGGAGGATATGCCTCGTCACTCCTTCATCTAGCCTTCTGCAACTGCGTGTTCTACAAGAACGCTCCAAGAACCTTTTCTAGAACTCCAAATCATGCCTGCAAAACAACACAGACGGTGCCTCTAGTGGCCGTTTTAGCTCCGACGCTCAAGTCAAGTAACAGAACCACCAAAAACTCTCTCTGAATCTCTCTGTGAGACTCGTGTGTGCTCAGATCCACTTTCTCTCTCTGTAACTGAATTCTGTTATCATTGTGCAACGTGTATAAACGTGCTCACAATGACTCAGAATCTGTGTCATCTCCCTAACTGTAAAAATTGTAACTCTGTAGAATCTGTAAAACTTGTGTACCTTACATGACGTGGAGTGCTTTTATACCTGGGTCGCGCCTCTCTCTCAGATGGTGACACGTGGAGGCATGCAACTTGCATCTAACCGTACGCCTGTCACACCTGAAGGGCCTTTGCGCTTTTCTCTGTGCACCTAAGTTATTCCCTTGCGGCGTAAGTTAGCGCGTTTCTTCCCTCTGAGTGAGTCGCATGCTCCCAGGAGAACACCAGGTGTTGCTGGTCTAGGCACACTCACCAAGCGCTGCATCCTGCATGCATGACCTCACCGCACAGTGCCATGCACGTAATGGGTTAAGAGAGTCACTGATCACTGACCAACTTACTAGCTCTCTCATACCATCCTCATGCACGACCCTACTGGCGAGCAACTCTTCTTCTTCTAGTTCGGAATCATGCGAGGTGCATGCGTAATGCTCTCGCTGGGAGCCTGGGTCCCAGCTTAACTGTGTGTTAGCAAGAAACCCCGATGACCATGCACCGATGACTGATCAGTGCTTCTTGTGTAACGCTCTCACTGGGAGCCTGGGTCCAAGCTTAACTGCGTGTTAATAAGAAACCCTGATGACTGATCAGTGCTTCATGCATAACGCTCTCGCTGGAAGCTTGGGTCCCAGCTTAACTGCGTGTTAACAAGAAACCCCGATGACTGATCAGTGCTTCTTCACTTCTCGCGCTCTGCTTCCAAGCGCTCATCTAGGCACTGATCTTGTTCCTTCCTTTCCTCCATTGCAACTTTTGGCAATGGCTCGTGTAAAGGAAACAACACACCTTGTTGCCTCTTCTTCTGGTGCTGAGGCTTTGATAGATGGGTTCAGGATGGCCTTGGAGCAGATTCACTGCGTCCTACCAGACTTGGACCTTACCCAATTCAGTCTCTGCCATTCAGTGGTCGATGGCAAGCTCATTCCTCCTCCTTGAGCTTCTCCCTTGCAACTTCTTTTGTGTAATTTCTTTTTCTGCTACATAACTTGTGTATAAACCTTTTAGCTGTAAAGGTTCTCTGTATTGACTTCAATGTGAATGAAATCTATTTGCTTCAGCTGCTTGTCTCTCCCATCTTTAACTCTCTGCATGTGACTAACTGTTAACTAGCTTAGGCTTTAGCGCGCCCATTGTAACCCTTCAAACCTGGTTTCTGACTTGATCGCAATGAGCTGTTACCTTAGCATTGTCTTTAATAGTTTTTATGCATAACTTCATGCTGGATGACTGACTTAACGGGGCCTAAATGCTTCGGCTTCTCGCACCAGAACTTACCACCGACCACCGACTAGCATGTTAGTTCACCACTCATCAGTCATCGCTCTTCAGGCTTTACTTTGGGGAGGAAGAGTGTTTCTCGATGACCCCTCTTGCCTCATCGCGCTTCAGGTTTTACTTTGGGGAGGAAGAGTGTTTCTCGATGACCCCTCTTGCCTGCCCGATGATTGCCTTGTTCTATCCCTTTCTCACTTCTGAACGCTAGAGATGATGCCTTGTTTTGGGGAAGAAGAGTGTTTCTCGATGCCCCTCTTGCTTACCCCAAGGCCATCGACCTTAAGCTCTGAACGCCGATCGCCGTCAATGACACCTTGTTCTGGGGAGGAAGAGTGTTTCTCGATGACCCCTCTTGCCTGCCTCAAGGTCATCGACCTCATGCGAATCGGGTTATTCTATCCCTTTCTCACTCCTGGGGTGAGAAGAGCCTTAACTAAGGGCTTTACTAAGCCAATATTGGTATACGCCAAGTGGGTAAGGACGTTTCTCGAAATCCTCCCTTTCCCTCTCTTGGTCTTACTAGTACCCCTGGCTTTTCAAACCTTAGCTGCCTGTACTCACGCCTGGGGTGAGAAGGATTTAAACTGGGAAACGCTTGCACACTTGATATACTGAAATCTTTTTTATTGGGTGGCCTCGTTAAAAACCCTCCTTATGGAAAAGAGTGCCCCCTGATCTGCTCAACTGTTTACAGTATATATACTGAGTGTGTATATGGCGCGAGAACGCATCTACTTTACACCTTAACTAAAGTAGAACTTCAAGTGTGTGGCGTTCCACGTCCTGGGGATAGCTGCTCCATCCAGAGTCTCCAGCCGATAAGCTCCATTCTCCAACGCCTCAACTACTCTGTATGGACCCATCGGCGATGACCGCCCTGGCGATGACTGACTCACGAGGAGCGATCATGCCCTCTGCTTCAGCTTTCGCCTGAGCTACCTGGGAGCCCCCCAGGGTAGCATCTTCCCTCACCTGATCTGCCCGTGTACTACGAACCACCGATCGCTCCTCGAGCACACCTGATGGTGGTGTCGTAGTGACATGGCAGATGCTTCTCTTCTGCCTGAGGCTGTTCTCATAATAGCGCCTAGCCTCAGCCTGATCTGACTTGATGGTAATGATAGCCCCTTCCATCGACGACAGCTTCAACTTCATGTGCCTTGTCGATGGCACTGCACCCAACCTGTTGAGTGTGGGTCTTCCCAGCAAAATATTGTATGCAGATGGGGCATTCACCACCAAGTACTTTATCTTTTCTGTGCGGTACGCCACTCCATCGGTGAACGTTGTTCTCAACTCTATGTAGCCCCGCACCTCGACCTGGTCCCCCGCGAAACAATAAAGACACCCAACGTATGGCCTCAGCTGATCAGGGGACAGCTGCAGCTTGTTGAACGTCGGCCAGAACATGACGTACGCTGAGCTTCCTTGGTCTACAAGCACCCTGTACACTCTTCTTCCTGTTATCACGAGGGAGATGACCACAGGATCGTTGTCATGGGGTACAACATCCTGCAGATCCGCCCTTGTGAATGTGATATCCACCTCGGGGAAATGGCCTTCATTCACTGAGTCTACAGCCATCACTGAGTGTGCATACCTTCTTCTTTGCGACGCGGAGCACCCTCCTCCCGAGAAGCCCCCCGCGATCGTTCTCACTTCCCCGTGCACAGGGATTTCATGTTGCTGATCACCTGCCTGGGACCCCGAAGCGCGATCACCTTGCGCCTCCCGCAGGTAATCGGTCAGGAATCCTGTCTTCACCAATTCAGCAAGTTGATGCCCCAACGCCAGGCAAGTGTGGAGTGTATGTCCATAAGCCTGATGGAATTCACACCACTCATCCTTCTTCTTTCCAAGTACCTTGTCAGTTTTCTCTGGTACTCGGAGTCTTGCAGCCACTGCAGGGATGGCGATCAGCTCCGCCAACTCTACCATGAAATCATACCTGGGGGGTGCGTTGTTCTCCCTTGCACGCCTCCTGGCCTGGTCCTTCCTGGGTGCATAGGGACGAGGCCTTCCCTGCGCCTTCTTCCCTTCCTTGGCCTCGTGCACCCGCACCTGTTACTGCTGCTTCCCCTGACCTCCGCGCTGCTACGACGGTGCAGCACTACCTCTCTTCTTAGAGACCTCTGTCTCTGCTACTATGTGTGCTACAGCGCGTCGCCGAATCTCAGCGAAGGTGGCAGGGTGGCTCCTGATGAGCGATTCACTGAAAGGACCAGGCAGTATGCCTTTCTTGAATGCATGCACCAACATGTTCTCGTCCTTGCTGGGCAATCTCACCACCTGTGCACCAAAACGGTTGAGGTAGTCCTTCAGCGACTCCCTCTGGTACTGGCGCACGTCGAACAGATAGTAGGATACCACCGGTGGCGCTCTATTGACGATATACTGCTCCGTGAACAGCTTCGAAAACTGATGGAAGGAGGTGATGTGGCCCTCTGGCAGGCTCACGAACCACTCCATAGCTATTCCGCTCAGTGTACTCATAAACATTTTGCAGTACACAGCGTCTGAGCCTCCAGACAGCATCATCTGAGTGTGGAAGGCTGTCAGATGTGCTTCTGGATCTTCCACCCCCGTGAACGACGCCTTCACTCCCACTAGGTTGGGAGGCACCACTGTGTTCATGATCTCGGGGGAGAAAGGCATAGGGAATGCTCTAGGAGGCGATGGCGGGATCGACGTCCTATCTTCGACTGCGCGCTCCTTCTGCGCCTGCAGTTCCCTACGCAATTCTTCGTTTATTTGGTTCAACTCTTCATTTCTGCTCTGCGATACAATCAGCTCTGCACGCATCTTCTCCTGCTTCGCTCTCGATGCCGCGACATTATCCTGCAGCGCGCGCATCATCTCCATGACCTGCGCCATGGTAACAGGTCCTTATTCAACAGATGGCGCAGGTGTGGTTTGTCTGGTTCTTCTACTCATCTTTTCAGCAAAACCTTCGACGAAAACTTTAAGAAACTTCAAGAACTGCGATGTGGATGGGAACAAGATTCACACGGGCCCCACGGTGGGTGCCAAATGATCCTGCCGCAAACTTGAACGTGGAGTATGTGCCTCGTCACTCCTTCGTCTAGCCCTTTGCAACCGCGTGTTCTGCAAGAACGCTCCAAGAACCTCCTCTGGAACTCCCAACGATGCCTGCAAAACAACACAGACGGCGCCTCTAGCGGTCGTGTGCACTCCGACGCTCAAGTCAGGCAACAGAACCACCAAAAACTCTCTCTGAATCTCTCTGTGAGACTCGTGTGTGCTCAGATCCACTTTCTCTCTCTGTAACTGAATTCTGTTATCACTATGCAACGTGTATAAACGTGCTCACAATGACTCAGAATCTGTGTAATCTCCCTAACTGTAAAAACTGTAATTCTGTAGAATCTGTAACCTTACATGACGTGGAGTGCTTTTATACCTGGGCCGCGCCTCTCTCTCAGATGGTGACACGTGGAGGCATGCAACTTGCATCTAACCGTACGCATGTCACACCTGAAGGGCCTTTGCGCTTTTCTCTATGCACCTAAGTTATTCCCTTGCGGAGTAACTTAGCGCGTTTCTTCCCTCTGAGTGAGTCGCATGCTCCTAGGAGAACACCAGGTGTGGCTGGTCTAGGCACACTCACCAAGCGCTGCATCCTGCATGCATGACCTCACCGCACAGTGCCATGCACGTAATGGGTTAAGAGAGTCACTGATCACTGACCAACTTACTAGCTCTCTCATACCATCCTCATGCACGACCCTACTGGCGAGCAGCTCTTCTTCTTCTGGTTCGGAATCATGCGAGGTGCATGCGTAACGCTCTCGCTGGGAGCTTGGGTCCCAGCTTAACTGCATGTTAGCAAGAAACCCCGATGACTGATCAGTGCTTCTTGCGTAACGCTCTCGCTGGGAGCCTGGGTCCCAGCTTAACTGCGTGTTAACAAGAAACCCCGATGACTGATCAGTGCTTCATGCGTAACGCTCTCCCTGGGAGCCTGGGTCCCAGCTTAACTACGTGTTAACAAGAAACCCCGATGACTGATCAGTGCTTCTTCACTTCTCGCACTCTGCTTCCAAGCGCTCATCTAGGCACTGATCTGCGGGTGGTGGTCACTTAGCAGCTGACCACCGATCACCGTTCTAAGTGATCTCCTCCCTGATTCACCTGCTATCTCATTCCACGTGTCACCCTGTGAATGGTCCACGTGGTCATTTGCTGCTGACGTCATCAACTACCGATGACTGACCGGATCAGATTTGTTGCCTCTTCCTAACCCATAAGAATTTGTGAATAAGGAAGGAGTAATCAAAGCCGACTTTGTTAACAAAATTCATGAGAATATTAAAACCCAAATACAACAACAAAATAAAAAGTATGCAAGATACAACAATAAGGGGAAGAAAGAAATAATTTTTGAGGAAGGAGACTTAGTTTGGCTTCACCTTCGAAAAGATAGATTTCCAACTAAAAGGAAGTCCAAACTAAGTCCCCGAGGTGATGGACCCTTTCAAGTCCTCAAGAGAGTCAACAACAATGCTTACAAATTGGACCTACCTCTTGAATATGGAGTGCATGATACTTTCAATGTAATTGACTTATCTCCATTTGTAGGTACCAATGAAGACAAGGACGACTTGGATTTGAGGACAAATCCTTTCCAAGGGGGAGGGGATGATGGAAGAGGGCCAAGCACAATCGCACAAGAGCCAAGACAAGGGCATCCAAAGCCACACCAAGAGCGTCTAGGGCAAGAAGAGGAGCGTCTAGGGCCATGGGAGGAGCGTCTAGGACCATTTACTAGGTCCATGGCCAAGAGAGTACATGAAGACATTGACCTAGCTACGGATGGGAGAGAAAGATATTTGTACATGTTACATGAAGCCCATCAAGAGTAGCTTAGTTTTAGTTATGGTGTAAATAGCACAAACTTGATTCCATGAGGGTTTAACCTAGTTTTTACGTTTCTAGAAGCTTTCCTATAAGCTAAAGCCGGCCATGAGACATGTGATCACATTTGCATTTCATTTTGAGTACATTTTCTTAGCATTAGGTTAACCTTTATGGTCTTCCTTAGCCTATAAAAGGGGGAGCCAACCTATTGTATTTTTAAGATTGAATAGAGTATTGTTATGCTTCCCAAATTGAATAGAATCTTCATTCCATCTCTACCCAAGGGGCTGGCCAAACCTCCCGTTTTCCCCACTCTTCATGCACCTTCAAGGCACCCATGCTTCCTAGGAAGGCCTTGCTCACCTCCTCCACAAGCTTCCGCATACATCATCATCATCACCAAGGAATTCCAAAAACCAAAGAAGAGCTCATAGGAATGCCATCACCACGTAAGCCAGGGGGATGCTGAAATGAAATTAAAAGAGAAGTGGCCCAACTAAGGAGGGAATTGGAGCAGAAGAAGGAGCTGGAGCTTCAAGTCCAAATGGCTGCCAAGCGTGAGACTGTTTTGAACCAGGAGCTAAGTAGTCTCCGCCAATCAGAGAAGGAAGCCAAGAAGCTCCTCTTCGCCTAGGGGCAGGAGGCCCTCCAGCTTGAAGCCAAGATCCTGCCCCTCCTCAACAAAGTCATTGAGCTAGAAGAACAGTTGGAGGGGACCCAAGCAAAAACGACTAAGCTAGAGGAGAGGGCCACGAATCAAGAAGTCCAGCTGGGCAAGGTAGAGGAAGAACTTGCCTAACAAGCCGAGCTATTCATGAAAGTCGAGGCTGAGCTGACTGAAGATGCCGCCGACGCCTACGGGGAGGGATTGGGCGATGCCCTTGCTCAGGTTGCCTGCATGCATCCTGAGATGGACCTCTCGCCCTTCTCTATGTCCATGCAGGTAGTCGACGGGCAAATAGTGCCTAGATAGGTCTCTTGAGCAGCTATATTCTGTAGCTGGACTTGTAATCATCCTTGTAATTACTCTTCCCATCTAATAAAGTATTTAACTTTGTGTATATAATTGTCTCACTCAACTATATTTGACTTTGCTCATATCTATCTTGCTTAGCTTGTTTACTCTGGCGCTTCATGTTTTCTTCACACAACTTGTACTTTCAATGCTCAGTAATAGCTTGGATGCTTTATATTTGACCTCCTGACTTGTAGTGCGCTTAACTCTGATAAGACGTTATGATTACGATTCTTCTTTAGGATAGGAGACCACACCGTGGGCGAGACTTGGAGAATGAACTATGTTTTCCCACTGAAAGGTACCTCACCGACTTCTCATCGCCCATAGGCGTGTGTGAGTCTCACTGGCAAACCCTATCTTTCAACTTGGGTGCTTTTATTCAAAGAGAAAGTGTTTTCCACGAACCCTCCCTTTAACTCTTCGAGGATTCTAGCACTGATCTGTCCTCACCTGACCTCTCCTTGCTCGAGACAAGGGAGGATTTCACTGGTATAGTCGTCCTTGGTGTTCTCACTTAAAAGGGGAGGCGTTCTCTGCGAACCTTCATTTCCCGCTTCCGAGACTTGAGTTTTAACCGACCACTCATCGCCCTTAGGTGAGGGAGGACTTTGACTGGTGAACCTTCTTGTTGAAGTTGGGGGTTCTCACTCGAAGAGGAGGTGTTCTATACGAACCTACCTTCCCACTGTTGAGACCTCTAACCCCCAAATGATAGGTTCTGAATTGACCTCATATCGCTTATAGGCAAGGGAGGATTTAACTGGTGAACCTTTCTGTTCAAGTTGGGAGTTCTCACTCGAAGAGCAGGTGTTCTATACAAACCTTCCTTCCCAATGTTGAGACCTCTAACCCCAAATGACAGGTTCGAATTGACCTCTCATCGCTCATAGGTGAAGGAGGATTTCGCTAGTGAACCTTTTTGTTCAAATTGGGAGTTCTCACTCGAAGAGGAGGTGTTCTTTACAAACCTACCTTTCATCTGTCGAGAACTCTAACCCCAAATGACAGGTTCAAACTGACCTCTCATCGCTCATAGGCGAAGGAGGATTTCACTGGTGATCCTTTCTGCATTGTACAAAAACATTCAAGAATATATCTTAACTGAAAATTTTATTGGGTGACCTCATTAAAAACCCTTAGAAGGGAAAAAAGACTGTCCCCTAAACTGTGTACAATGTTACATATTAGTCTTAACTGAAATAAAACTTCAGGTGAGTCGCATTCCATGTACGAGGAATCGGTCCACCCTCTAGAGTCTCAAGCCTATACGCCCCATTTCCCAGGGCCTCTGTCACTCTAAAGGGACCAGTCCACTTGGGGGACAGCTTGTTCTCTATCCTGGTAGGGAGATGCCTTCCGCATGACTAGGTCGGCGACCTAGAACTGCTGAGCCCTCAACTTGGAACTGTACTTGAGCTCAACCCTTCTCTTCAATGCTTCGGCTTTGATTCCTGCCTCTTCCCTTACTTCATCTAAGAGATCCAATATCACCTTTGTAACATCCCGCCAAATTACTTTTCATAAATATAAAATGAAATAAAGGTAAAACAAAATATTTAAATGAACATACGTATTTATATAAAATGAAGTTGCTCCTCACAGGGAGTTTAATACATAACCGGTATATTTTTCCAAAAACCTCAAACAAAATATGTAACATCCCACCAAATACATTTCATATTTATATAATATAAATGAAGATAAACAAGTATTTTGAAGTAAACATAATCATATATATATAATGGAGTTTTCTCCTCATCGGGAGTTTAATACATAACTGTGAATCTTTCCAAAAAAACTTAACCAAAAATACAACAAAAGACAAATCGGGCGATATGCTAACAAAAGGGCGATCTCCTAGTCAATCAGGTGATCTCCTATCAGCCAGGCGATCTCCTATCAGACCGGCGATCTCACTTTCCTGCAACGTCATCTGCTCCCGTGTAAATCATACACGATCATCACAAGTTTTAAGAAGAACGTCCACAAACGAAAACGCAGGGTAAGCTAGACAGTTTTAAAAGAGAATTTAGATATGAACTTTAAAATCAAGATAAATTAATTTAAGGCACCCACGTAAAAACATCGGCTGTCTCATTCTTCCCACATACCATCAAGTACAAACCCACATTTCACAATTCCTCAAGAGTAGTTCATATCACACAGTGTAGCAAGTGTCTATCCACATACAGTGTTCCTCATTTCTCACGTCAGGTTTTCCACTGACTCACAATACATAGACACAAGACACTAATTCCGGAATACTCGTGCATTGATTAGACTCAGAGATCTGCACCTGTCATATTGCCCACTGTGGAATCTCACACATCCACAGGGTCGCCGTGAAATCTCTCACATTCATCAGCGTATAATGAATCTCACACATCACCATACAGCATGACAGGGTTAATCCACGCAAAACAGGTCGGTTTGTTCTCTTTCAAACAACCCACCCATACAGGTGAACCTCCTTCGACTCTCAACAACTGAGTAACTTCCTCTACGTGAGTCCATTACCTCAGCAGAGTCAGGATATCTCGTTCTTAATCACCGATCAATGCACCTACTACAAGATCTTACACGGTATTTTCTTTCCTGAAAATACTATGCCTCGACCTCACACTCACCACATCCAACACATCATACCATTCAAATAAATCATTCAAATCACATCAACAACCATTTCAAAGCTTCAGATCTTCGAATACCTCATGTAAATCTCAAGTAGTTTCAAAACAGTATCAAAAACAGAGGAGTTCGTAAAACAGCGCCAAAACCGGCGATCTAGTTCAAAAACAGAGTGTGTCGAAGATTGTATATAAAACCGGCGACCTCGTCGCCCAAGCACACATACAGAGCATTTTACGCAGATGAAAACGAAAATGGCGACCACGTCGCCCTCACTTCAGAAGATAGCTAAACTATGGCTCGTATGGAAAAGAGGTCTAGCTTCCCTTACCTGGACTTGCGCAACCACCAGGAGCTTCGAAATCCAACGAAGCTCGCAGAATACCTTGGCTCTGTTTTTCGCGTCTGGTTGAAGGACTTGCAGAGAACTACCCAAGTGCTCCAATGGTGTTGCTTCTCGTCGTACTCTTGTGTGGAGAGGCTGAAATCGCAACGCGGAGGAGGGAACTCACTCTTTCTCTCTTCGACTACAACAACGTTTCCTTCCTCTCCCGTAGTGGATTTCAGTGACTTAAACCAACTTATCCCTCCAAAAGCAGCTGCCACCACCCACTCTGCAGAGAAGTCTGAGAACCACTGCCCTGAACAGTACTACCACTGTTGTCTCTGGTGCATGCCAACCACTGCTCTGAACAGTACTGCCACTGTTTGTCGCTTGTGCATGCCAGCCACTGCTCTGAACAGTACGACCGTGAGTGTCTCCCGCGCATGCCAACATTCTGATGTCACTATTCTGAACCACCCTTTTCGTCTACGTGGCGCGCGTGCAGAACGTCTCATGCTGGATGTCTGGATCCCACGTTCTCTGCGTATAACTTAACGTAGCGCGATGACCTTTTCACCGATGACCACAGGCGCGAAGACTATCCACCGATGACCTCTCGCGCGAAGGCTAACAACCGATGACCTCTCGCGCGAAGGCTAACAACCGATGACCTCTCGCGCGAAGGCTAACAACCGATGACCTCTCGCGCGAAGGCTAACAACCGATGACCTCTCGCGCGAAGGCTAACAACCGATGACCTCTCCCCCTGATGATGCCCGCATGCCCCTCGCGCCCAGGCGATCCTGCATGCCTTGCGCCCTGGCGATGCTCGATGACACATCGCCACGCCTTCCTGGAGGTTCTTCATTCCACTATGTTACATCCAAGGTATTCTCTCCACAAGGCTTGGTGACGTCGGTAGCTTCACACTTCCAAGAGTTGATTAGCACAAGTCCTCGTGCGCCCAAGCGTGTAACGTTAAGGATGATTCTCTTATGCTCAAGTATAGAGCTTCGCCTGCCCAGCGTATCCAAGGTTTAACCCACACCTTGATACGCGTGGCTTTTGGGACGTACCAGGGTTGATCCAACATTTAAACTACACACTAAGTGTAGTTTCGGCGATTAGGTGTACTCTAGGCGACAGGCTACTAGGTACACACAGGCGATAGGCGTTCAAGCATAAGCTAGGCGATAGGCGTTCAAGTGCCAGAGAAGTTGGAGATCGCCTACCCGCTTAATAACGGCGATCTCGTAGGCTTCTCAGCTATACATTCCTTCCTTTATATTTAAATAAACACGTGCTTCGAATTTATTTATAATATAACACTTTTATTCCAATATAAACTTCTAGGTTCTTACAATCTCCCCAACAAGAAAAATTTTCGTCCCCGAAAATTGGGTTACAAGGAAGGAGGTAAGGATATGCTTCTCTCATGGTTTCTTCAAATTCCCATGGTGAATCACCCGATCTTCACGTTGTCCACTCCCAACACGTGAGTAGGGTCTGCAAGGGACTTCCTTAGCTATGATACGTGGAATACATTATGTAGACTTGCTAATTGGGGAGGTGGGGCGATCTCATAAGCCACTAGACTTATCCTCCTTAAGATCCGATATGGCCCAACAAACTTAGGGGACAGCTTCTTTGATCTGATCGCCTACCCTACACCCTTGGCTGGTGTCCCCCTTCATAAAGACATGACCCCAGCAGCAACCTCCAAAGGTCTTCTCCTCTGCTCTGCCTAGGGCATTTGCTGACCTTAAGAAACTTTTATTCTGTCCTGTATCAGATTCACCCTCTCGGTGATCTATTGAACCAACTCTTCCTACCTCAATACTTCATCAAAATCCATTTTACATCCCTGTACATGGGATATGCTGCCCCATAGAGTGCCAACTCCAGCATCTTGATCAAATCATTCACCGACTTCTCAACTGCTGATCAAATTCCCACGCTCCCAAAGGGGACACTTTTTATTCATTGCTCCGCTGCATAATTCTGTACCTTACAAAGACAAGGTTTCTGTTGCTGTTACCTTCCAAATTATTATTATGACCCCTTTTGCCAACTCGACTTCCTGTTCCCATTACGACCTTCTTCTTCAATGTATACGTTGGATGCATTGACGTCGGTTTCAGGTGCCTATCCAGAAGGCATACGAGAACGAACGCACCTCTGCCTCCAGAATCTCTTGCCCAAGGATAACTCTATTCTCCTTCTGTCCCAGATACCACAGGCTATTTCCACTCACAATCCCTTCCACACCCATCATTCTGAAATTTACTACATCTCTAGAAAGACTCAACATCATCATAACACGGCCTACCCTCATTCTTATCCACAGCCATATCCTCCTTCCCTTCTACATTCACAGGTCGATCTACATCTTATTTGCCAAAAACTTCGGAGGCTTACATTTTCGGAAGCCTTTTATCTCAACCCACCATTTCCATAATCCTCTTTCAAATCCCGGTCAGCCAAACAGCATCCATTCTGCGTGAAGCCTAAGCTAGAACCATCTCATGCTGTTTCATTGACATGAGCATCTTCTACGCTTCAAAAGAAAATTCCTTCCTTGGAATTTAACTCTGGTACTTCCCATGGTTACACATGCTTAAGCTTTAAACCCCCAGCCTCTTGCTTATTTACTCTCCATGACTTATACGTAACTGGGACTAAACCTTGGTACTACCAAATCTAACTCACACTTGTTCCTTTCATTCCATCTACTACCACTGGGCATTCAGGGCAACCTAGGGAGGTCAAAACCTGTTTTTGAAGCAGGTGCAGAGGCCAATCGTTCAAACGACAGCTCCTCCACTATATGGCCCAAGCTCGGTTGTACACCGATTTGACACAAAAGAGTGTGTCTCTCCAGGATCAAACAAAACTATAACGTATCTATCAGCTATAAACAAGTATCTTGTACTAGATTACCTGATTGAGAGGCTTCCGCTCCAGTCATGGCAAACACTCTCCCTCCTGTCTGAGGTCTGCTGCCTTCGTTCCTCAACTGCTGTGAATTGACGGGTTGAGTCATCCTTTTTCTGTTGGGACAATCTCTAGAAAGGTGCCCTATCTCTTGGCATGTGAAACACCCTTTCTCTAAATTCCTCTTGGAGCACACCTTGATGTTATGTAACCCACCACAACGGAAACACTTTGGTCTCCATGGTTGTTGTCGCTGAAACTGGAGCGGAACTGCTCCTGCCCGACGTGGTGGAGGTCTCGCATAAGGTTTGCTTTGTGGGTGCTGCACCTTGGCCTTCCCACTGGAGGGACCCCCTGGGTGTGATCTGATTATCCTGGAATCACTCCTCTCCAGGGTCTCCACTACCTTTGCCTCCCTTACTAAGGCATGTAACTCCCTGGTCCACGGATCTGCTTGATCAGGGGTAGCACTCCCACTGAGCTTGGGTGGGTTGTGCCTTATGAACTCGGTCATCCCTACCTGCTCCCGAGGCTGATTGACCTGGGAAGCTGTTGCAGCCGATCCAGCAGTCCCCAAATGATTCATTACAGCTTGATGAATCTGGGCCATTACCGTATTCTGCTGTTGGATGGCAGTTGCCATCATCTCGATAGCCTTGGCAATCTGGCTCATCTCCGAAGGAGGTTGGGGAGGGGTAGAAGGTCTACGTGCCATCTCCTTCGTTTTCAGATTTTGAAACTATAAGATTCCTATATTCCCTACAACTACAAGAATGAGATCGATAAAAAAATCAATTCATTCAAGGGGGGTAACAGCTAGACCTTACAAAGGTCAGCATCTCAAAATCATTAAGAATTTGAGCTCATCAACAGAATCATAATGCTTATAACATCAAGCATAACACCAGCACAACTACTGGTATGCAGTCACCAGTCCAATCAGCCATTTCCAATCAATTACAAAGACACTCAAGAGAATGAGATAGCTCACACCAGAATTCAATATGTGCTAAACATCAAACCTTTGGAATTAAGATTGAGACTCATCTCGATCCAGTTATGAGTGTGCACCCTCACTACTTTATCAAGACCTTCTCATTCTTAATACTAAGATTTTCAATTAGAACATATATTCACCCAAGCACACACAAAATTTCAATACAAAAACGTTTGAAAACCTTTCACTATAGTTATTATTTTAAACTCAAATAACTTTCATGAGCAGAAGAAACACAATGGATCCACAGCCCTCAGGTCATCCTAAGGACGAACTGCTCTGATACCATTAATGTAACATCCCACCAAATACATTTCATATTTATATAATATAAATGAAGATAAACAAGTATTTTGAAGTAAACATAATCATATATATATAATGGAGTTTTCTCCTCATCGGGAGTTTAATACATAACTGTGAATCTTTCCAAAAAAACTTAACCAAAAATACAACAAAAGACAAATCGGGCGATATGCTAACAAAAGGGCGATCTCCTAGTCAATCAGGTGATCTCCTATCAGCCAGGCGATCTCCTATCAGACCGGCGATCTCACTTTCCTGCAACGTCATCTGCTCCCGTGTAAATCATACACGATCATCACAAGTTTTAAGAAGAACGTCCACAAACGAAAACGCAGGGTAAGCTAGACAGTTTTAAAAGAGAATTTAGATATGAACTTTAAAATCAAGATAAATTAATTTAAGGCACCCACGTAAAAACATCGGCTGTCTCATTCTTCCCACATACCATCAAGTACAAACCCACATTTCACAATTCCTCAAGAGTAGTTCATATCACACAGTGTAGCAAGTGTCTATCCACATACAGTGTTCCTCATTTCTCACGTCAGGTTTTCCACTGACTCACAATACATAGACACAAGACACTAATTCCGGAATACTCGTGCATTGATTAGACTCAGAGATCTGCACCTGTCATATTGCCCACTGTGGAATCTCACACATCCACAGGGTCGCCGTGAAATCTCTCACATTCATCAGCGTATAATGAATCTCACACATCACCATACAGCATGACAGGGTTAATCCACGCAAAACAGGTCGGTTTGTTCTCTTTCAAACAACCCACCCATACAGGTGAACCTCCTTCGACTCTCAACAACTGAGTAACTTCCTCTACGTGAGTCCATTACCTCAGCAGAGTCAGGATATCTCGTTCTTAATCACCGATCAATGCACCTACTACAAGATCTTACACGGTATTTTCTTTCCTGAAAATACTATGCCTCGACCTCACACTCACCACATCCAACACATCATACCATTCAAATAAATCATTCAAATCACATCAACAACCATTTCAAAGCTTCAGATCTTCGAATACCTCATGTAAATCTCAAGTAGTTTCAAAACAGTATCAAAAACAGAGGAGTTCGTAAAACAGCGCCAAAACCGGCGATCTAGTTCAAAAACAGAGTGTGTCGAAGATTGTATATAAAACCGGCGACCTCGTCGCCCAAGCACACATACAGAGCATTTTACGCAGATGAAAACGAAAATGGCGACCACGTCGCCCTCACTTCAGAAGATAGCTAAACTATGGCTCGTATGGAAAAGAGGTCTAGCTTCCCTTACCTGGACTTGCGCAACCACCAGGAGCTTCGAAATCCAACGAAGCTCGCAGAATACCTTGGCTCTGTTTTTCGCGTCTGGTTGAAGGACTTGCAGAGAACTACCCAAGTGCTCCAATGGTGTTGCTTCTCGTCGTACTCTTGTGTGGAGAGGCTGAAATCGCAACGCGGAGGAGGGAACTCACTCTTTCTCTCTTCGACTACAACAACGTTTCCTTCCTCTCCCGTAGTGGATTTCAGTGACTTAAACCAACTTATCCCTCCAAAAGCAGCTGCCACCACCCACTCTGCAGAGAAGTCTGAGAACCACTGCCCTGAACAGTACTACCACTGTTGTCTCTGGTGCATGCCAACCACTGCTCTGAACAGTACTGCCACTGTTTGTCGCTTGTGCATGCCAGCCACTGCTCTGAACAGTACGACCGTGAGTGTCTCCCGCGCATGCCAACATTCTGATGTCACTATTCTGAACCACCCTTTTCGTCTACGTGGCGCGCGTGCAGAACGTCTCATGCTGGATGTCTGGATCCCACGTTCTCTGCGTATAACTTAACGTAGCGCGATGACCTTTTCACCGATGACCACAGGCGCGAAGACTATCCACCGATGACCTCTCGCGCGAAGGCTAACAACCGATGACCTCTCGCGCGAAGGCTAACAACCGATGACCTCTCGCGCGAAGGCTAACAACCGATGACCTCTCGCGCGAAGGCTAACAACCGATGACCTCTCGCGCGAAGGCTAACAACCGATGACCTCTCGCGCGAAGGCTAACAACCGATGACCTCTCCCCCTGATGATGCCCGCATGCCCCTCGCGCCCAGGCGATCCTGCATGCCTTGCGCCCTGGCGATGCTCGATGACACATCGCCACGCCTTCCTGGAGGTTCTTCATTCCACTATGTTACATCCAAGGTATTCTCTCCACAAGGCTTGGTGACGTCGGTAGCTTCACACTTCCAAGAGTTGATTAGCACAAGTCCTCGTGCGCCCAAGCGTGTAACGTTAAGGATGATTCTCTTATGCTCAAGTATAGAGCTTCGCCTGCCCAGCGTATCCAAGGTTTAACCCACACCTTGATACGCGTGGCTTTTGGGACGTACCAGGGTTGATCCAACATTTAAACTACACACTAAGTGTAGTTTCGGCGATTAGGTGTACTCTAGGCGACAGGCTACTAGGTACACACAGGCGATAGGCGTTCAAGCATAAGCTAGGCGATAGGCGTTCAAGTGCCAGAGAAGTTGGAGATCGCCTACCCGCTTAATAACGGCGATCTCGTAGGCTTCTCAGCTATACATTCCTTCCTTTATATTTAAATAAACACGTGCTTCGAATTTATTTATAATATAACACTTTTATTCCAATATAAACTTCTAGGTTCTTACAATCTCCCCAACAAGAAAAATTTTCGTCCCCGAAAATTGGGTTACAAGGAAGGAGGTAAGGATATGCTTCTCTCATGGTTTCTTCAAATTCCCATGGTGAATCACCCGATCTTCACGTTGTCCACTCCCAACACGTGAGTAGGGTCTGCAAGGGACTTCCTTAGCTATGATACGTGGAATACATTATGTAGACTTGCTAATTGGGGAGGTGGGGCGATCTCATAAGCCACTAGACTTATCCTCCTTAAGATCCGATATGGCCCAACAAACTTAGGGGACAGCTTCTTTGATCTGATCGCCTACCCTACACCCTTGGCTGGTGTCCCCCTTCATAAAGACATGACCCCAGCAGCAACCTCCAAAGGTCTTCTCCTCTGCTCTGCCTAGGGCATTTGCTGACCTTAAGAAACTTTTATTCTGTCCTGTATCAGATTCACCCTCTCGGTGATCTATTGAACCAACTCTTCCTACCTCAATACTTCATCAAAATCCATTTTACATCCCTGTACATGGGATATGCTGCCCCATAGAGTGCCAACTCCAGCATCTTGATCAAATCATTCACCGACTTCTCAACTGCTGATCAAATTCCCACGCTCCCAAAGGGGACACTTTTTATTCATTGCTCCGCTGCATAATTCTGTACCTTACAAAGACAAGGTTTCTGTTGCTGTTACCTTCCAAATTATTATTATGACCCCTTTTGCCAACTCGACTTCCTGTTCCCATTACGACCTTCTTCTTCAATGTATACGTTGGATGCATTGACGTCGGTTTCAGGTGCCTATCCAGAAGGCATACGAGAACGAACGCACCTCTGCCTCCAGAATCTCTTGCCCAAGGATAACTCTATTCTCCTTCTGTCCCAGATACCACAGGCTATTTCCACTCACAATCCCTTCCACACCCATCATTCTGAAATTTACTACATCTCTAGAAAGACTCAACATCATCATAACACGGCCTACCCTCATTCTTATCCACAGCCATATCCTCCTTCCCTTCTACATTCACAGGTCGATCTACATCTTATTTGCCAAAAACTTCGGAGGCTTACATTTTCGGAAGCCTTTTATCTCAACCCACCATTTCCATAATCCTCTTTCAAATCCCGGTCAGCCAAACAGCATCCATTCTGCGTGAAGCCTAAGCTAGAACCATCTCATGCTGTTTCATTGACATGAGCATCTTCTACGCTTCAAAAGAAAATTCCTTCCTTGGAATTTAACTCTGGTACTTCCCATGGTTACACATGCTTAAGCTTTAAACCCCCAGCCTCTTGCTTATTTACTCTCCATGACTTATACGTAACTGGGACTAAACCTTGGTACTACCAAATCTAACTCACACTTGTTCCTTTCATTCCATCTACTACCACTGGGCATTCAGGGCAACCTAGGGAGGTCAAAACCTGTTTTTGAAGCAGGTGCAGAGGCCAATCGTTCAAACGACAGCTCCTCCACTATATGGCCCAAGCTCGGTTGTACACCGATTTGACACAAAAGAGTGTGTCTCTCCAGGATCAAACAAAACTATAACGTATCTATCAGCTATAAACAAGTATCTTGTACTAGATTACCTGATTGAGAGGCTTCCGCTCCAGTCATGGCAAACACTCTCCCTCCTGTCTGAGGTCTGCTGCCTTCGTTCCTCAACTGCTGTGAATTGACGGGTTGAGTCATCCTTTTTCTGTTGGGACAATCTCTAGAAAGGTGCCCTATCTCTTGGCATGTGAAACACCCTTTCTCTAAATTCCTCTTGGAGCACACCTTGATGTTATGTAACCCACCACAACGGAAACACTTTGGTCTCCATGGTTGTTGTCGCTGAAACTGGAGCGGAACTGCTCCTGCCCGACGTGGTGGAGGTCTCGCATAAGGTTTGCTTTGTGGGTGCTGCACCTTGGCCTTCCCACTGGAGGGACCCCCTGGGTGTGATCTGATTATCCTGGAATCACTCCTCTCCAGGGTCTCCACTACCTTTGCCTCCCTTACTAAGGCATGTAACTCCCTGGTCCACGGATCTGCTTGATCAGGGGTAGCACTCCCACTGAGCTTGGGTGGGTTGTGCCTTATGAACTCGGTCATCCCTACCTGCTCCCGAGGCTGATTGACCTGGGAAGCTGTTGCAGCCGATCCAGCAGTCCCCAAATGATTCATTACAGCTTGATGAATCTGGGCCATTACCGTATTCTGCTGTTGGATGGCAGTTGCCATCATCTCGATAGCCTTGGCAATCTGGCTCATCTCCGAAGGAGGTTGGGGAGGGGTAGAAGGTCTACGTGCCATCTCCTTCGTTTTCAGATTTTGAAACTATAAGATTCCTATATTCCCTACAACTACAAGAATGAGATCGATAAAAAAATCAATTCATTCAAGGGGGGTAACAGCTAGACCTTACAAAGGTCAGCATCTCAAAATCATTAAGAATTTGAGCTCATCAACAGAATCATAATGCTTATAACATCAAGCATAACACCAGCACAACTACTGGTATGCAGTCACCAGTCCAATCAGCCATTTCCAATCAATTACAAAGACACTCAAGAGAATGAGATAGCTCACACCAGAATTCAATATGTGCTAAACATCAAACCTTTGGAATTAAGATTGAGACTCATCTCGATCCAGTTATGAGTGTGCACCCTCACTACTTTATCAAGACCTTCTCATTCTTAATACTAAGATTTTCAATTAGAACATATATTCACCCAAGCACACACAAAATTTCAATACAAAAACGTTTGAAAACCTTTCACTATAGTTATTATTTTAAACTCAAATAACTTTCATGAGCAGAAGAAACACAATGGATCCACAGCCCTCAGGTCATCCTAAGGACGAACTGCTCTGATACCATTAATGTAACATCCCACCAAATACATTTCATATTTATATAATATAAATGAAGATAAACAAGTATTTTGAAGTAAACATAATCATATATATATAATGGAGTTTTCTCCTCATCGGGAGTTTAATACATAACTGTGAATCTTTCCAAAAAAACTTAACCAAAAATACAACAAAAGACAAATCGGGCGATATGCTAACAAAAGGGCGATCTCCTAGTCAATCAGGTGATCTCCTATCAGCCAGGCGATCTCCTATCAGACCGGCGATCTCACTTTCCTGCAACGTCATCTGCTCCCGTGTAAATCATACACGATCATCACAAGTTTTAAGAAGAACGTCCACAAACGAAAACGCAGGGTAAGCTAGACAGTTTTAAAAGAGAATTTAGATATGAACTTTAAAATCAAGATAAATTAATTTAAGGCACCCACGTAAAAACATCGGCTGTCTCATTCTTCCCACATACCATCAAGTACAAACCCACATTTCACAATTCCTCAAGAGTAGTTCATATCACACAGTGTAGCAAGTGTCTATCCACATACAGTGTTCCTCATTTCTCACGTCAGGTTTTCCACTGACTCACAATACATAGACACAAGACACTAATTCCGGAATACTCGTGCATTGATTAGACTCAGAGATCTGCACCTGTCATATTGCCCACTGTGGAATCTCACACATCCACAGGGTCGCCGTGAAATCTCTCACATTCATCAGCGTATAATGAATCTCACACATCACCATACAGCATGACAGGGTTAATCCACGCAAAACAGGTCGGTTTGTTCTCTTTCAAACAACCCACCCATACAGGTGAACCTCCTTCGACTCTCAACAACTGAGTAACTTCCTCTACGTGAGTCCATTACCTCAGCAGAGTCAGGATATCTCGTTCTTAATCACCGATCAATGCACCTACTACAAGATCTTACACGGTATTTTCTTTCCTGAAAATACTATGCCTCGACCTCACACTCACCACATCCAACACATCATACCATTCAAATAAATCATTCAAATCACATCAACAACCATTTCAAAGCTTCAGATCTTCGAATACCTCATGTAAATCTCAAGTAGTTTCAAAACAGTATCAAAAACAGAGGAGTTCGTAAAACAGCGCCAAAACCGGCGATCTAGTTCAAAAACAGAGTGTGTCGAAGATTGTATATAAAACCGGCGACCTCGTCGCCCAAGCACACATACAGAGCATTTTACGCAGATGAAAACGAAAATGGCGACCACGTCGCCCTCACTTCAGAAGATAGCTAAACTATGGCTCGTATGGAAAAGAGGTCTAGCTTCCCTTACCTGGACTTGCGCAACCACCAGGAGCTTCGAAATCCAACGAAGCTCGCAGAATACCTTGGCTCTGTTTTTCGCGTCTGGTTGAAGGACTTGCAGAGAACTACCCAAGTGCTCCAATGGTGTTGCTTCTCGTCGTACTCTTGTGTGGAGAGGCTGAAATCGCAACGCGGAGGAGGGAACTCACTCTTTCTCTCTTCGACTACAACAACGTTTCCTTCCTCTCCCGTAGTGGATTTCAGTGACTTAAACCAACTTATCCCTCCAAAAGCAGCTGCCACCACCCACTCTGCAGAGAAGTCTGAGAACCACTGCCCTGAACAGTACTACCACTGTTGTCTCTGGTGCATGCCAACCACTGCTCTGAACAGTACTGCCACTGTTTGTCGCTTGTGCATGCCAGCCACTGCTCTGAACAGTACGACCGTGAGTGTCTCCCGCGCATGCCAACATTCTGATGTCACTATTCTGAACCACCCTTTTCGTCTACGTGGCGCGCGTGCAGAACGTCTCATGCTGGATGTCTGGATCCCACGTTCTCTGCGTATAACTTAACGTAGCGCGATGACCTTTTCACCGATGACCACAGGCGCGAAGACTATCCACCGATGACCTCTCGCGCGAAGGCTAACAACCGATGACCTCTCGCGCGAAGGCTAACAACCGATGACCTCTCGCGCGAAGGCTAACAACCGATGACCTCTCGCGCGAAGGCTAACAACCGATGACCTCTCGCGCGAAGGCTAACAACCGATGACCTCTCCCCCTGATGATGCCCGCATGCCCCTCGCGCCCAGGCGATCCTGCATGCCTTGCGCCCTGGCGATGCTCGATGACACATCGCCACGCCTTCCTGGAGGTTCTTCATTCCACTATGTTACATCCAAGGTATTCTCTCCACAAGGCTTGGTGACGTCGGTAGCTTCACACTTCCAAGAGTTGATTAGCACAAGTCCTCGTGCGCCCAAGCGTGTAACGTTAAGGATGATTCTCTTATGCTCAAGTATAGAGCTTCGCCTGCCCAGCGTATCCAAGGTTTAACCCACACCTTGATACGCGTGGCTTTTGGGACGTACCAGGGTTGATCCAACATTTAAACTACACACTAAGTGTAGTTTCGGCGATTAGGTGTACTCTAGGCGACAGGCTACTAGGTACACACAGGCGATAGGCGTTCAAGCATAAGCTAGGCGATAGGCGTTCAAGTGCCAGAGAAGTTGGAGATCGCCTACCCGCTTAATAACGGCGATCTCGTAGGCTTCTCAGCTATACATTCCTTCCTTTATATTTAAATAAACACGTGCTTCGAATTTATTTATAATATAACACTTTTATTCCAATATAAACTTCTAGGTTCTTACAAAATACAGCCAAATAAATTGAAACCGGCGGTCTCCCTACATAAACCGGCGATCTACTATCAGAAGACCCAAAACAACCGATCTGCTATCAGAACAGAAATCAGGCGATCACCACATAGAGATAGAAACAGGCGATCTCCTTCCGGCGACCACTCACTAAGGAGCTCTACTTCCTGGAAAATCATCTGCCCCCATGTAAAATACACGATCATCACAGTTTTAAGAGAAAACAGCCAGAGAACAATACAAAGGGTAAGCTAGATATATTTATTTTTAACTTTAAATTATAAACTGGACAACCAACGTAGATCAGCCTTTTTAAACATTCACAAGAGTCCATCACTTTCTCATTCATATCACACAACCATCAAGTGCCTATCAACAAATTTCTCAACATTACTCACGTCAGACTTCCACTGACTAATCACACATAGACACTTGACACTACTTCCGGAAGACTCACGCGTTGACTCAGGCTCAGAGATCTGCACCTGTCATACCACACCACTGTGAAATCCACACAGGGTCGCTGTGAAATCCACACAGCCATGCACATACATAGTCTCAATATCATCACTCTCCTGGTATGACAGGGTTAATTCATATAACAGGCCGAGCTCGTTCTTTTTCACACGACTCACCCATTCATATGAACCTCCTTCGACTCTCCACAACTGAATAACTTCGTCTATGTGATTCCATTATATCAGCAAAGTCAGGATATCTCCTTCTAGACAAGCCCCTAGTCAATACACCTTACACACGATCTTACACGGTATTTTCTTTCCTGAAAATACTATGCCTTGATCCCACATTCACAACAATCAATACATCATACCACACTGAATGAACGATTCAGTCACAGCAACATTCATTCCACGGTTCAGATTTTCAAATATCACATGTATTTCACATTTAAATCTCAAACAGTTTTCAAACATCACCAAAACAGGGGAGTTCGAAAAACAACGCCAAAACCGGCGATCACGTCCAAAACAGGGGATTTCGAAATCTGTATTTAAAACCGGCGATCACGTCGCCCAAACACATAAGAACAGAACATCATGAAAAAGGGGTTTAAAACCGGCGACCACGTCGCCCAAACACATAGAACAGAGCATCAACGAAACAGAATATGAAACCGGCGACCACGTCGCCCTCACTTCAGAAAACAGCAATTCTACGGCTCTTATTGAAATAAAGCTAGCTTCCCTTACCTGGACTTGCGCAAAACACCAAGAGCTCCAAGACCCACCGAGCTTAAAGGATGCCTTAGCTCTGTTTTAGCGTCTGGTTTGTAGAACTTGCAGAGAATCTCCCATGTGCTCCAAGGGCAGTCGTCGCTCGTCGCACTGGTGCTTAAGGATGCCTGAATCGCAGCGCGAAGGAGAGAAAAGAGAGGGAGGAAGATGCACTCACTCTTTCACTCTTGAGCCTCTGCAACGTTCCTTGCCTTCCCGCAGTGGGCTTTTGAATCCAAGCCTACCTGTCCACGCATGCTGCTGCTGCCACCCCTTCTGCAGGAAAGCCTGAGTGTACTATTTCACTGAACAGTACGGCCACGTTTGTCTCTTGCGCCTGCCAACCACTGCCCTGAACAGTACGACCACTGTTGTCTCTTGTGCATGCCAACCACTGCCCTGAACAGTACGACCGCGAGTGTCTCTTGCGCATGCCAACATTCTGATGTCACTATTTTGAACCACCCTTTTTGTCTACGTGGCGCGCGTGCAGGACGTTTCATGCTGGGAGTCTGGGTCCCACTTTATCTGTGCGAAACTCGACATCGCGCGATAACCTTCCACCGATGACCGCTCGCGCGATGACTAACCACTGAGGTCTCATACTGGCAAACGACCGAGGTCTCTCCCTGGAAGACGACCGATGTCTCTCCCTGGAAGACGACCGATGTCTATCCCTGGCAACGCCCGCATGCCTCTCGCGACCCGGCGATGCCTGCATGCCTCGCGCCCCGACGACGCCCGCATGCCTCTCGCGCCCCAGCGTTGCCCGCATGCCTCTCGCGCCCTGGTGACGTCCACATGCCTCGCGCCCTAGCGATGCCCGCATGCCTCTCGCGCCCTGGCGACGTCCACATGCCTCGCACCCTGGCGATGCCCGCATGCCTCTCGCGCCCTGGCGATCATGTGTAGTAGACGACCGGCGATCTCATATTCTTCTAAACTACACTTTCCTTCCTTTTTATTTTAAATAAAAGCATACTTAGAATTCATTTAAAATATATCCCTTTTTATTCCAATTCAATTTTACAGGTCCTTACATTCTCCCCAACAAGAAAAATTTTCGTCCTCGAAAATTGAATTACAAGGAAAAGAGGTATGGATAGGCTTCTCTCATGGGTTCTTCTAACTCCCAAGTTGAATCACCCGATCTCTCATCCCACACCACTTTCACCATGCTGATGGTCTTGCCTCTGAGCTGTTTACTTTGCCTATCGTCAATCCTGACTGGTTTCGCTTCAAAGGACAAGTCATCCCTGATCTGCACATCGTCCACTTCCAGCACATGACTAGGGTCTGCCATGTACTTCCTCAGCTGTGACATGTGAAAGGCATTATGCAGATTTGCTAATTGGGGAGGTAGGGCGATTTCATAAGCCACTAGACCGATCCTCCTTAAGATCTGATATGGCCCGACTAACTTAGGAGACAGCTCCTTTGATCTGATAGCTCGTCGTACACCCTTGGTCGGTGTCACTTTCATAAATGCATGATCTCCAACTACAACTCCAAAGGTCTTCTCCTCATTGTCAACATCATCACTGCCTCTACAAGAGTTATTATCCTTGTCCTCATGAGCGACATAGAGTGGCTCCCTCAAAGTTATTCTCTTCATATTTTCCAGATCCACAAGGGTTTCCCAACCAAACGATTCTTGCTCACCTTCTTAGCAACTTCAACTTTGGGGATGGATGATGATTCACTTTCTAAGGTAGAGCAATCCGGCGAAGATCCATCTACTACCGACATTAGCTGCAGACACAACACCCTCCCGCCACTCATCATACCACCAAGCATACACTGCTGGTTTAAACTCAAGAGGGCGACCTGAATGGTGTTCAGGAGAGCATGGCTTGACTGTTAAGCAGTCTGAACATCGCATACCCAAATAAATCAGTAGCTGCCACTCTAGACGAAGAGACCCATTTCCTCTAGTTTCTGTGGTCCCTCTTTATCAAGCAACTCATCGTTCTGGACCTCCAGCAGCCTTGGAGGCACACTCCAGATTTTTCATCTACATCAGCATTCTACAACGCCACCATCACGCCAGAGTACCCCTATACTAGCACCGACCTGGAAGAATAGATACAGCTGACAATGCAGCATTGTTTCTAAAATCAGAAACGAAACGCTGACCACCACAACTGCCCATCTAAAGGATTAGCTGCAAATCCCATCCCATTAGAAACACAAGGCACGGAAAGTTCTGCTCCCACCTCCAACTTTCTGCAATTTACTAACATTGCTAGAAGAACTCAACATCATCATAACACGGCTTACCCTTATTCTATCCATAGCCATTACCTCCTTCCCTTCTACGTTCACAGGCAGAACTGCATCCTCATTTGCCAAGTTCAGGAGACTTACTGCATCAGGAGCCTTAAATCTCCACCCACCATTTCCATACTCATCTTCCAAATTACGATCCACAAAACAGCATCCATTCTGCGTAAAGCTTTCTCTCTTATCCCAGTAACTTCTCTACTTGGTATTTTTCAGCAAATTTCTCTGTCTAATTGAACTTTAGACATAAATACAATATCTCCTCTTTCCTTTTAAGCTTGTGGTTAAGCTAGAGTCATCTCATGCTGTTTCATCGACATAAACATCTCCCAAGCTTCAAATAAAAGAAAACTCATTCTTTCATTCTTGGAACTTAACCCCGGTACTTCCCATGGATACACATGCTTAAGTCTTTAAACCCTCAACATTCTGCTTATATACTCTCCATAACTTATATGTAGCTGAAACTAAACCTTGGTACACTAAATCTAACTTACACTTCCTTCTTTAATTCCATCAACTCAGCTGGAGCCATTGACACTGGTCCAGCTCCAGGTACCAAATCAATAGAGAGTTCCACCTCTCTCTTAGGAGGTAATCCAGGTATTTCTTCTGGAAATACATCCATGAAATCTTTCACCACAGGTATCCTGCTTACGTCCTCTTCATTCTTCACTCCCAACCGAGCTAGGATTCACGAAGCACCTTCCACCAAGTTACCTGACTGAGGCACCTCTGCTCCTGTCATGGCAACCATTCTCCCTGCTGCCTGGGGTTTGCTGCCTTCATTCCTCATCTGTTGGGAACCACTGGATTGAGTCATCCTATTTCTGCTAGGATAATCTCTAGATATGTGCCCCATCTTTTGGCACGTGAAACATCTAGGTTTCCATGTTTGTTGCTGCTGGAACTGGGGCAAAACTGCTCCTGCCCGATGTGGTGGAGGTCCCGCATAAGGCTTGCTTTGTGGGTGCTGCACCTTGGCCTTCCCACTGAAAGAACCCCCTGGGTGTGACCTGATCACCCGAGAATCACTCTTCTCCAGTGCCTCCACCATCATCGCCTTCTCCACTAAGGTGTGAAATTCTCTTATGCACATCGGGGATATGGTCCTCTTCAGCTCATGCTTCAGCCCCTCTTCAAACTTCCTACACCTCCAGGCCTCGGAGGTCGCCTGGGTATAGAATCGGGCGAGGTACTCAAACCGAGCAGCATAGGTGTTCACAGACATATCCCCCCTGCTCCAACTTTAGGAACTCCGCTTCCTTCGCAGACCTTGCGCTGTCTGGGAAGTGTTTCTCCAGGAACCTCACCCTGAAGCTCTCCCAATCCAACACTTCCTCTCGGGCCTCCATCATCTGCTGAGTTCCCATCCACCAGAGCTTAGCTTCTCCAGACAGAATATATGGGGCGAATACCAGCTTTTTATCTTCAAGGCAGGAGGTCGCCCTGAAGATTTTCTCCAACTCCCTGACCCACTGATCTGCTTGATCAGGGGTAGCATTCCCACTGAACTTGGGTGGGTTGTGCCTCATGAACTCGGTCAGTCCCATCTGCACCTGAGGCTGACCGAAGTTGGGGGCTGTTGCAGCCGATCTGGCGGTCTCCTAATGCTGCAGCGTAGCTTGGTGATTCTGAGTCATCGCCGTATTCTGCTGCTGGATGGCACTCGCCATCATCCCAATGGCCCTGGTGATCTGGCCCATTTCAGCAGAAGGTTTGGGAGGGGTAGGCTGTCTAGGAGCCATTCTTCTCTGTAGAAGATTAGGAAACTATTGGTTTCTATATCCCCCCCCACAACTATAAGAATGAGATCGATAAGAAATCGATTCATTCAGGAGGTAACATCTAGACCTTATAAAGGTCAACATCTCAAAGTCATTTAGAATTTGAGTTCATCAACAGAATCATGATACTTATAATCTCAAGCAAAACACCAGAACAGCTACTGGTACACAATCCATCAATCCAAACAACCACTTTCAGTCAATTACAAGAACACTCAATAAAATGAAATAAATCACACCAGAATTCAATGTATGCTAAACATCAAACCATTGGAATTAAGATTGAGAATCATCTCGATCCAGTTATGAGTGTGCACCCTCACTACTTTATCAAGATCCTCTCATTCTTAATACCAAGATTTTCAGTTAGAGCATATATTCACTAAAGCACACACAAAAATTCAATACAAAAACGTTTGAAAACTCTTCACTATAGTTGTTATTTTAAACTCAAATAAATTTCATGAGCAGAAGAAACACAATGGATCCACAGCCCTCAGGTCATCCTAAGGACGAACTGCTCTGATACCATTAATGTAACATCCCGCCAAATTACTTTTCATAAATATAAAATGAAATAAAGGTAAAACAAAATATTTAAATGAACATACGTATTTATATAAAATGAAGTTGCTCCTCACAGGGAGTTTAATACATAACCGGTATATTTTTCCAAAAACCTCAAACAAAATACAGCCAAATAAATTGAAACCGGCGGTCTGTAAGGACCTGAGATTTATTGAAATGAATGAGTATGTTAAGTAAATTCTATGTATGTTTTATCTAAGTTAAAAAGGAAGGAAAGTGTAGTCTAGGAAAAAACGATAAGAGTTTCTTGTTTATACATCATCGCCGGTCGCCTAGACCACACGTCATCGCCTGGGCGCGAGGCATGCAGGCGTCACCAGAGAAGAGAGACATCGGTCGCTCGCGCGAGAGGTCATCAGCGGGTTGTCATCGCGCGATAGCTCATCAGCGGGTTGTCATCGCGCGATAGCTCATCAGCGGGTTGTCATCGCGCGATAGCTCATCAGCGGGTTGTCATCGCGCGATAGCTCATCAGCGGGTTGTCATCGCGCGATAGCTCATCAGCGGGTGTCATCGCGCGATAGCTCATCCGCGGGTTGTCATCGCGCGATAGCTCATCCGCGGGTTGTCATCGCGCGATAGCTCATCGGTTGTTAGCCTTCGCGCGAGAGGTCATCGGTTGTTAGCCTTCGCGCCTGTGGTCATCGGTGAAAAGGTCATCGCGCTATGTTAAGTTATACACAGAGAACGTGGGACCCAGACTCCCAGCAAGAGACGTTCTGCACGCGCGCCACGTAGACAAAGGTGGTTCAGAATAGTGACCTCATAGCGTAGCCTGCGCAGAGGCACGCTCAGTAGTACTGTGCAGGGAAGCGTACACGCAAACTTCCCTGCAGAGTGGGTGGTGGCAGCTGCTTTTGGAGGGATAAAAGGGGTTTAAGTTGCAGAAATCCACACCTGAGAGAAAGAAAGCATTGTTGTACTCGAAGAGAGAAAGAGTGAGTTTCCTCCTCCGCGTTGCGATTTCAGCATCTCCACACAAGAGTACGACGAGAAGGAACACCATTGGAGCACTTGAGCAGTTCTCTGCAAGATCTTCAAAACAGAGCCAAGGCATTCTTCAAGCTTCGTTGGATTTCGAAGCTCCTGGTGTTTGCGCAAGTCCAGGTAAGGGAAGCTAGACCTCTTTTCCATACGAGCCATAGTTTAACTATCTTCTGAAGTGAGGGCGACGTGGTCGCCATTTTCGTTTTCATCTGCGTAAAATGCTCTGTTTGTGTGCTTGGGCGACGAGGTCGCCGGTTTTATATACAGTTTTCGAAATACCTTGTTTTTGAACCAGGTCGCCGGTTTTGGCGCTGTTTTGCGAACTCCTTGTGTTTGATGTTGTTTTGAGAACTGCTTGAGATTTACATGAGATATTCGAAAATATGAATCCTTTGAAATGGCTATTGCTGTGATTGAAATCATTTCTTTGAGTATGGTATGATGTGTTGAATGTTGTGAATGTGGGGTCGAGGCATAGTATTTTCAGGAAAGGAAATACCGTGTAAGACCATGTTAGATGTGCATTGATCGGTGATTATGAACGAGATATCCTGACTCTGCTGATAATGGAATCACATAGAGGAAGTTACTCAGTTGGGAGAGTCGAAGGAGGTTCACCTGTATGGGTGGGTTGTTTGAAAGAGAACATACCGACCTGTATTGCGTGGATTTACCTTGTCATACTGTATGGTGATGTGTTGAGATTCATCATATGCCTGTGAATGTGTGAGATTTCACGGCGACCCTGTGGATGTGCGAGATTCCACAGTGGGCAGTGTGACAGGTGCACATCTCCGAGTCTAATCAATGCATGAGTCAATCCGGAAGTAGTGTCAAGTGTCTTGTGTGGTGAGTCAGTGGAAAGTCTGACATGTGAAATGGTGAAATGAGAAACTGGAATACTGATAGACACTTGATGCTGTGGTGTGAAATGGAATGACTATGGAAATGTTTGTGAATTTGTGAATTTGGGCGATTAGTTGAATGCTATGAGTAGCTCTACGTTTACTTGGATATTTTGGAAACTTGGTTTACTTGGGTTTTTTCATATGCATGATTTAAACTCCTTTCATATTATCTAGCTTACCCTTTTATCTGTCATTTTGGTTGCCTTCTCAAAACTGTGATGATCGTGTAATTGTTACGCGGGAGCAGAAGACCTTCCAGGAAGAAGAGCTCCCTAAAGGGGTGGTCGCCGAGGGCAGAGATCGCCCATTTCCACCTCTCGGTGGTGATCGCCGGATTTTGCCCTACTATCAGATCGCCTGTTTTGAGGTCGCCTGTTATGAGATCGCCGATTTTATGTCTGGCTAGCAAGTCGCCCATTTTTGGGGACTTCTGGTGATCGCCGTTTTGAAGTTGGAGATCGCCGTTTTCTTTTGAGACCGCCTGTCTTACTGCATTTCTTTTATTTTCGTAAAATCTTGCAAACATTTGATTTGGTTATGTATTAAACTCCCTAAGAGGAGCAACTTCATTTCAAATATATATATTATCATGTTATTTCTCTTCAATATTATTTGGTTACATTTAATTTCATTATACCTGTATGTATGTATTACTTTGGCGGGATGTTACACGGTCTCCCTACATAAACCGGCGATCTACTATCAGAAGACCCAAAACAGCCGATCTGCTATCAGAACAGGAATCAGGCGATCACCACATAGAGACAGAAACAGGCGATCTCCTTCCGGCGACCACTCACTAAGGAGCTCTACTTCCTGGAAAATCATCTGCCCCCATGTAAAATACACGATCATCACAGTTTTAAGAGAAAACAGCCAGAGAACAATACAAAGGGTAAGCTAGATATATTTATTTTTAACTTTAAATTATAAACTGGACAACCAACGTAGATCAGCCTTTTTAAACATTCACAAGAGTCCATCACTTTCTCATTCATATCACACAACCATCAAGTGCCTATCAACAAATTTCTCAACATTACTCACGTCAGACTTCCACTGACTAATCACACATAGACACTTGACACTACTTCCGGAAGACTCGCGCGTTAACTCAGGCTCAGAGATCTGCACCTGTCATACCACACCACTGTGAAATCCACACAGGGTCGCTGTGAAATCCACACAGCCATGCGCATACATAGTCTCAATATCATCACTCTCCTGGTATGACAGGGTTAATTCATATAACAGGCCGAGCTCGTTCTTTTTCACACGACTCACCCATTCATATGAACCTCCTTCGACTCTCCACAACTGAATAACTTCGTCTATGTGATTCCATTATATCAGCAGAGTCAGGATATCTCCTTCTAGACAAGCCCCTAGTCAATACACCTTACACACGATCTTACACGGTATTTTCTTTCCTAAAAATACTATGCCTTGATCCCACATTCACAACAATCAATACATCATACCACACTGAATGAACGATTCAGTCACAGCAACATTCATTCCACGGTTCAGATTTTCAAATATCACATGTATTTCACATTTAAATCTCAAACAGTTTTCAAACATCACCAAAACAGGGGAGTTCGAAAAACAACGCCAAAACCGGCGATCACGTCCAAAACAGGGGATTTCGAAATCTGTATTTAAAACCGACGATCACGTCGCCCAAACACATAAGAACAGAACATCATGAAAAAGGGGTTTAAAACCGGCGACCACGTCGCCCAAACACATAGAACAGAGCATCAACGAAACAGAATATGAAACCGGCGACCACGTCGCCCTCACTTCAGAAAACAGCAATTCTACGGCTCTTATTGAAATAAAGCTAGCTTCCCTTACCTGGACTTGCGCAAAACACCAAGAGCTCCAAGACCCACCGAGCTTAAAGGATGCCTTAGCTCTGTTTTAGCGTCTGGTTTGTAGAACTTGCAGAGAATCTCCCATGTGCTCCAAGGGCAGTCGTCGCTCGTCGCACTGGTGCTTAAGGATGCCTGAATCGCAGCGCGAAGGAGAGAAAAGAGAGGGAGGAAGATGCACTCACTCTTTCACTCTTGAGCCTCTGCAACGTTCCTTGCCTTCCCGCAGTGGGCTTTTGAATCCAAGCCTACCTGTCCACGCATGCTGCTGCTGCCACCCCTTCTGCAGGAAAGCCTGAGTGTACTATTTCACTGAACAGTACGGCCACGTTTGTCTCTTGCGCCTGCCAACCACTGCCCTGAACAGTACGACCACTGTTGTCTCTTGTGCATGCCAACCACTGCCCTGAACAGTACGACCGCGAGTGTCTCTTGCGCATGCCAACATTCTGATGTCACTATTCTGAACCACCCTTTTTGTCTACGTGGCGCGCGTGCAGGACGTTTCATGCTGGGAGTCTGGGTCCCACTTTATCTGTGCGAAACTCGACATCGCGCGATAACCTTCCACCGATGACCGCTCGCGCGATGACTAACCACTGAGGTCTCATACTGGCAAACGACCGAGGTCTCTCCCTGGAAGACGACCGATGTCTATCCCTGGCGACGCCCGCATGCCTCTCGCGACCCGGCGATGCCTGCATGCCTCGCGCCCCGACGACGCCCGCATGCCTCTCGCGCCCCAGCGTTGCCCGCATGCCTCTCGCGCCCTGGTGACGTCCACATGCCTCGCGCCCTAGCGATGCCCGCATGCCTCTCGCGCCCTGGCGACGTCCACATGCCTTGCACCCTGGCGATGCCCGCATGCCTCTCGCGCCCTGGCGATCATGTGTAGTAGACGACCGGCGATCTCATATTCTTCTAAACTACACTTTCCTTCCTTTTTATTTTAAATAAAAGCATACTTAGAATTCATTTAAAATATATCCCTTTTTATTCCAATTCAATTTTACAGGTCCTTACAACCTTCCTTTCCTCGTTGGACTCCTCAACCACAAAGTTCTGGAAATGTGGCGAGCTCTCCTGGATCTCTACAGGAATCATGGCATCTGAACCGTACAGCAAGCTAAAAGGGGTCTCCTTGATGGTGGACTGAGGAGTGGTATGGTAGGCCCACACAATTCTGGGAACTTCCTCAGCCCAAGTCCCCTTGGCCTTCTCCAGCCTTCCCTTCAGTCCTCTGAGTAGGACTCGGTTGGCTGACTCGACCTGCCCATTAGTCTGAGGGTGCTCGACTGATTCAAACACTTGTTTGATTCCCAACTCGGTACATAACTTCCCCAGCTATTGGCTTGCAAAATGGGTGCCATTATCAGACACCAAACGCTTGGGTACGCCAAAACGACATACTATGTTCTTCCACACGAAGTGCTGGATCTTATGGGCCGTGATTTGCGCTATCGGCTCAGCTTCGATCCACTTCGTGAAGTATTCTATGGCGACCATGAGATACTTCATCTGCCGCACAGCCAAAGGAAAAGGGCCCAGGATGTCAATTCCCCATGTGTGGAATGGCCAAGGGCTCTATATATGGATCTGAGCTCTTCTGGAGGTGCCTTGTGCCAATCAACATGTAATTGACACTGCTTGCACTGCAGCGAATACTTCGTGCAATCTTCCCTCATGGTTGGCTAGTAATACCCTGCTCGAATGGCCTTGGATGCCAAAGCACGACCCCCAATGGAGGTCTCACATATCCCTTCATGGAGCTCCGCCATTATCCGCGTGCACTGCTCACCATGTACACACACCAGAATAGGGTGTGTGAACCCATGCCTGTACAATTCCCCGTCAATGAGCGTGTACTTGGTCGAGTTCTTCTTTATTTTTCTCGCTTCCATCAGTTCCATTGGGAGCATCCCATCCGCTAGGTAGCGCTTATAAGGTGTCATCCACGTCTCTCCACTCTGCAACAGATAGACCTGAGATGACACCTCCTCCAATGCCGCACACACACTAACCCTTGGCTTCTTCAAAGTTTCCTGGGTCAACGACTGATAACTCCTCCTCCCACTGTCTGACTGGTTGATTTGGTGGACTCCTACCGAGTTATCAGCCGTGTAGGTGCGAGGTGTCCTCAGGGTCTCCTGGATGACTATCCTCTGCCTGCCCCCCTTGCCCGAGCTTGTGAGTTTCACTTGTAAGGACCTGTAAAATTAAATTGGAATAAAAAGGAATATATTTTAAATGAATTATAAGTATGCTTTTATTTAAAATAAAAAGGAAGGAAAGTGTAGTTTAGAAGACTATAAGATCGCCTGTCGCCTACTACACATGATCGCTAGGGCGCGAGAGGCATGCGGACATCGCCAGGGCACGAGGCATGTGGACGTCGCCAGGGATAGACATCGGTCGTCTCCCAGAGAGAGACATCGGTCGTCTTCCAGAGAGAGACATCGGTCGTCTGCCAGGATGAGACATCGGTGGATAGTCATCGCGCGAGAGGTCATCGGTGGAAGATTATCGCGCGATGTCGAGTTTCACACGAATAAAGTGGGACCCAGACTCCCAGCATGTCACGTCCTGCACGCGCGCCACGTGGACAAAAAGGGTGGTTCAGAATAGTGACATCAGAATGTTGGCATGCGCAAGAGACACTCGCGGTCGTACTGTTCAGGGAAGTGGTTGGCATGCACAAGAAGACAACCGTGGCCGTACTGTTCAGTGAAACGTACACTCTGGCTTTCTTGCAGAGGGGGGTGGTGGGAGCAGCATGCGTGGACAAGTAGGCTTGGATTCAAAAATCCACTGCGAGGAGGCAAAGAAGGTTGCAGTGACTCAAGAGTGAAAGAGTGAGTGCATCTTCATCCCTCTCTTTTCTCTCCTTCGCGCTGCGATTCAGGCATCCTCAAGCACCAGTGCGACAAACGACGACTGCCCTTGGACTTGGGAGGTTCTCTGCAAGTTCTCCAGACCGGGACACTAAAACAGAGTGAAAGCATCTTAAAGCTTCGTTGGGTTTCGGAGCTCTTAGAGTTTTGCGCTAGTCCAGGTAAGGGAAGCTAGCCTTATTTCCAACGAAAAACCTTATAGTAGATGTTTGAGATGATGGGGCGACGTGGTCGCCGGTTTTCAACTGTTATTGTATAATCCCCTGTTTTTCGAACTCCCCTGTTTTTGGTGTTGTTTGAAACTGTTTGAGATTTAAATGTGATATTCGAAAATCTGAACCTTGGCATGAGTTTTTCTGTGATTGGAATCATTCATTTTAGTGTTGTATGACGTGTTGAATGTTGTGAATGTGGGATCAAGGCATAGTATTTTCAGGAAAGAAAATACCGTGTAAGATCGTGTAGGATGTGCATTGATCGGTGATTTCTATAATGAGATATCCTGAATCTGCTGAGATAATGGAATCACATAGAGGAAGTTATTCAGTTGGTGAGAGTCGAAGGAGGTTCATATGAATGGGTGAGTCGTGTGAAAAAGAACGAGCTCGGCCTGTTATATGGATTAACCCTGTCATACTGTGAGAGTGATGAAATTGAGATCGAGATTGTGTTGATGCGCATAGCTGTGGAAACATTACAGCAGTTTAGTATGACAGGTGCAGATCTCTGAGTCTAGTCAATGCACGAGTCTTCCGGAAGTAGTGTCAAGTGTCTTGTGTGATGAGTCAGTGGAAGTCTGACGTGAGAAATGAGAAACATTGAAATTGATAGACACTTGATGCATTATGTGAAATAGAACGACTCTTGAGAATATTGTGAAATGTGTGATTACTTGGTGGTCATGTGAAGGGAACGAGAAAATTGATAGTTTTTACGTGGGTGTCTTTAATTTGTTTCATCTTGATTTTAAAGTTTCATATCTAAACTCTTTTTCAAATGTCTAGCTTACCCTGTGATTTTTGGTGTTCTGTTTGGCTTTTTCTTAAACCTGTGATGATCGTGTATAATTTACACGGGAGCAGATGATGTTACAGGAAGTAGAGCTCCTTAGTGAGTGGTCGCCGGGAGGAGATCGCCTGTTCCTATTTCTGTTAGGCGATCACCCTTTTTCTGTTTTCTGATAGGAGATCGCCGTTCTCTGATAGGAGATCGCCTTTTTGCTGTTAGGAGATCGCCTGTATTTATATTTTACTGTATTTTGTTTACTTTTTCTGGAAAAGTGACCGGTTATGTATTAAACTCCCTGTGAGGAGAAACTTCATTACATATATATAATCTTGTTCACTTCAATATATTTGTTTACCTTTATTTTCATTATATAAATATGAATAGTATTTTGGCGGGATGTTACATCACTAACAAGTCAACTCGGGCATTCTGATCTCTAGGCACATGCACCAACTCCAAAGTTGCAAAGGAACTCTTCAACACCTAGACATACTCTAGGTAGGAGGCCATCTGAGGGTCTCTGGCCTAGTACTCTCCCGCCACTTGACCTGTGACCAATAGGGAGTCACTCTTTGCTAAAAGACTCTGCACTCCCACCTCCTTAGCCAACAGCATTCCAGCGATTAGAGCCTCATACTCTGCTTGATTGTTGCTGGCCTTGAAGGCGAACCGTAGGGCCTGCTCAATCAACAGCCCTTTTGGTCCTTCCAAGATCACCCCAGCTCCACTACCTTGCTGATTAGAAGACCCATCTACGGAGAGCACCCATCTAAAGTCAGGCTCGTCCTGCTGGGCTTCTGCTGAGGACATCTCGGCTATGAAGTCAGCATAAACTTGGCCTTTGATTGGGCCTCTGGGTTCATACTGTATGTCGAAATCAGACAACTTTACCGCCCATCGCACCATCCTTCCTACTACGTCTGGCTTCTGCAAGACCTTTTAGATGGGTAGGTCTGTCATCACCACCACTGTAAAGCTCTGGAAGTAATGGCGAAGCCTACATGCAGAGAACACCACGGGCAATGTCGCCTTTTCTATGGCCTGGTATCTTACCTCAGGCCCTTGCAACACCTTGCTAACAAAGTAGATGGGCTTTTGGCTTTGATCTTGCTCCTGCACCAAAACTGAGCTCACTACCTTCTCAGTGACTGCGAAGTATAAACGTAATGGGGTGCCAATCTGAGGTTTGCACAACACCGGTGAGCTGGCCAGATATTCTTTCAGCTTGAGGAATGCTTCCTCACACTCCTTGGTCCACAAGAACCTGCTGTTCCTCCTCAAGCACTGAAAATAAGGGTGGCCCTTATCTCCTCCAGCTGACACAAACCTGGAGAGAGCAGCCATCCGACTTGTCAACTGTTGTACCTCCTTTACCGACGTCGGGCTCCTCATAGCTAGGATTGCCGCACATTTGACTTGGTTGGCCTCAATCCCACGTTCGGTGAGCAAGAAACCAAGGAATTTGCCTGCTTCCACCCCAAAGACGCACTTCTCTGGATTCAACTTCAACCTATATTTAGCTATTGTAGTAAATAGCTCCTCCAAATCAGTGACGTCCTAATCCCTCACCTGTGATGTCACCACCATATCATCTACGTAGGCTTGCACGTTGCGTCCTATCATGGGTGCAAGGACCTTGTCCATCAGCCTTTGGTAGGTGGCACCTTCATTCTTCATCCCAAATGGCATGACTGTGTAGCAGTAGCAAGACAGCTGAGTCATAAATGCCAATGCCCTTCTCACAACTGATCATGGACACAGTGGTCCTAGCCACCTTCGCGGGCCCTAAAACTGTGTTCACAGGGGTGAAGGACCCAGAGGCGCATCTCACGGCATTCTATACTCTGATGATGCTGTCAAGAGGTTCAAATGCAGTGCATTGCAAACTCTTCATGACCACATTGACGGGAATAGCGCTGGAATGGTTCGTCAGCCTGCCTAAGGGACACATAACGTCCTTCATGCAATTTTCCACGCTGTTCAGGGAGCAATACATTGTCAATCGGGCTCACCCGAAGTGTCGTATGACCTTTTTGATGTAAGGCAGTATCAAGGAGAGTCCTTAAGGGATTATCTCAACCGATTTGGAGCGATGGTGGTGAGGTTGCACACCAAGGACGAGAATATGGTGGTGCATGCCATCAGGAAGGGAATACTGCCAATACCCTTCAGTGAATCACTCATCAGAAATCGCCCCAAGACTTTTGGCGATATTAGGCTCCGCGTCGTCGCTCACATCGCAGCTGAGGGGGAACTCAATGAGAAACGCGAGAGCGTGGCCCCCTCACGATCGCGGGTGCCCAATCGTCCACAACCTATGCGGGTGCACGAGGCGGCGACGAAAAAGAGGGCGCAGGGTAAGCAGAAACCCTACGGTTAGCAGGAAGCCCGAAACTAGGGCATGTGCGAAGGAGGATGTACCCCCCAGACATAACTTCCTTGTAGAGCTGAAGGAGCTGATCGCTATTCCTAACTAACGGAAAGACTAAAGGTGCCCCCAAAGACAGACAAGAGGCTGGGGCCCAAAAAGAACGCATGGTGTGAGTTCCACTAGGCGTTTGGTCATCCCATCTGCAATTGTTTGGCTCTCGGTCATCAGTTGGATGAGTTGGTCAAGAGTGGTTTCTTGAACGACTACCTGCCGAAGTCACAAGGGGGGAGAGGTGGTAGAAACCCCAAAAGCTGACTAGGGGCACGAGGTACCCATACATGGCGAGATCCACACCATCTCAGGTGGATTCTCAAGAGGAGGGTGCACCTTATCGCAACGCAAGAAGTACGCATGATCAGTGATGGTGGTTGAGGCACATGAGGAGGACCACTTCTGTAACATCCCACCAAATACATTTCATATTTATATAATATAAATGAAGATAAACAAGTATTTTGAAATAAACATAATCATATATATATAATGGAGTTTCTCCTCATCGGGAGTTTAATACATAAACTGTGAATCTTTCCAAAAAAAAACTTAACCAAAAATACAACAAAAGACAAATCGGGCGATATGCTAACAAAAGGGCGATCTCCTAGTCAATCAGGTGATCTCCTATCAGCCAGGCGATCTCCTATCAGACCGGCGATCTCACTTTCCTGCAACGTCATCTGCTCCCGTGTAAATCATACACGATCATCACAAGTTTTAAGAAGAACATCCACAAACGAAAACGCAGGGTAAGCTAGACAGTTTTAAAAGAGAATTTAGATATGAACTTTAAAATCAAGATAAATTAATTTAAGGCACCCACGTAAAAACATCAGCTTTCTCATTCTTCCCACATACCATCAAGTACAAACCCACATTTCACAATTCCTCAAGAGTAGTTCATATCACACAGTGCAGCAAGTGTCTATCCACATACAGTGTTCCTCATTTCTCACGTCAGGTTTTCCACTGACTCACAATACATAGACACAAGACACTAATTCCGGAATACTCGTGCATTGATTAGACTCAGAGATTTGCACCTGTCATATTGCCCACTGTGGAATCTCACACATCCACAGGGTCGCCGTGAAATCTCTCACATTCACAAGCGTATAATGAATCTCACACATCACCATACAGCATGACAGGGTTAATCCACGCAAAACAGGTCGGTTTGTTCTCTTTCAAACAACCCACCCATACAGGTGAACCTCCTTCGACTCTCAACAACTGAGTAACTTCCTCTACGTGAGTCCATTACCTCAGCAGAGTCAGGATATCTCGTTCTTAATCACCGATCAATGCACCTACTACAAGATCTTACACGGTATTTTCTTTCCTGAAAATACTATGCCTCGACCTCACACTCACCACATCCAACACATCATACCATTCAAATAAATCATTCAAATCACATCAACAACCATTTCAAAGCTTCAGATCTTCGAATATCTCATGTAAATCTCAAGTAGTTTCAAAACAGTATCAAAAACAGAGGAGTTCGTAAAACAGCGCCAAAACCGGCGATCTAGTTCAAAAACAGGGTGTTTCGAAAACTGTATATAAAACCGGCGACCACGTCGCCCAAGCACACAAACAGAGCATTTCACGAAGACGAAAGCGAAAACGGCGACCACGTCGCCCACACTTCAGAAATGGTTCAACTATGGCTCGTAGTAAAGATGAAGGCTAGCTTCCCTTACCTGGACTTGCGCAAACACTTAGAGTTCCGAAACCCAACAAAGCTTGAAGAACGCCTTGGCTCTGTTTTTTTTTGCGTCTGGTTGAAGAACTTGCAGGGGACTGCCCAGGTGCTCTAATGGTGGCTGTCGCTCGTCGTACTCTCGTGTGAAGGTGTTAGAATCGCAGCGCGAAGGAGGCAACTGGAGGAGAAGGGAGGTAACTAACCCTTTCTCTCTTTGAAGGCTGCGACGTTTCTTGTTTCTCTCAGCAGTGGGTCTTCTGCATCTTAAACCAACTTATCCACCAAAAGCAGCTGCCACCACCCACTCTGCAGAGAAGTCTGAGAACCACTGCCCTGAACAGTACGACCACTGTTGTCTCTGGTGCATGCCAACCACTGCTCTGAACAGTACTGCCACTGTTTGTCGCTTGTGCATGCCAGCCACTGCTCTGAACAGTACTGCCACTGTTTGTCGCTTGTGCATGCCAGCCACTGCTCTGAACAGTACTACCACTGTTGTCTCTTGTGCATGCCAACGGCTGATCTGAACAGTACGACCGCGAGTGTTTCCTGCGCATGCCAACATTCTGATGTCACTGTTCTGAACCAACGCTTTTTGCCTACGTGTCTCGCGTGCCGCGCGTCTCATGCTGGAAATCTGGGTCCCACGTTCTCTGTGTGTACTCAACGTCGCGCTATGACCTCTCGCGCGAAGACTCTCGACCGATGACCTCTCGCGCGAAGACTCTCGACCGATGACCTCTCGCGCGAAGACTCTCGACCGATGACTTCTCGCGCGAAGACTCTCGACCGATGACCTCTCGCGCGAAGACTCTCGACCGATGACCTCTCGCGCGAAGACTCTCGACCGATGACCTCTCGCGCGAAGACACACCCCGCAGCATGCCTCGCGCCCTGCGATGGCCGATGACACTCGCCACTCCCCCCTGGAGGTTCTTCATTCCACTATGTTACATCCAAGGTATTCTCTCCACAAGGCTTGGTGACGTCGGTAGCTTCACACTTCCAAGAGTTGATTAGCACAAGTCCTCGTGCGCCCAAGCGTGTAACGTTAAGGATGATTCTCTTATGCTCAAGTATAGAGCTTCGCCTGCCCAGCGTATCCAAGGTTTAACCCACACCTTGATACGCGTGGCTTTTGGGACGTACCAGGGTTGATCCAACATTTTGGCTACACACTAAGTGTAGTTTCGGCGATTAGGTGTACTCTAGGCGACAGGCTACTAGGTACACACAGGCGATAGGCGTTCAAGCATAAGCTAGGCGATAGGCGTTCAAGCATAAGCTAGGCGATAGGCGTTCAAGTGCCAGAGAAGTTGGAGATCGCCTACCCGCTTAATAACAACGATCTCGTAGGCTTCTCAGCTATACATTCCTTCCTTTATATTTAAATAAACACGTGCTTCGAATTTATTTATAATATAACACTTTTATTCCAATATAAACTTCTAGGTTCTTACAACTTCCCAGATGTTGACATCATATTTACGAAGGCAGATCGCCTGGATGTTATCCCTCATGACAATGATCTAGTGGTGATATCGGTGGTTACCGTGGGAAGAAGGGTGTATCGGGTCCTTGTTGATCAAGGAAGTTCAGCCGATGTGATGTTCTGGTCGACCTTCAACAAGCTGTAGTTGTCTCTAGACCAGTTAAGACCTTATATCGGTTAATTATATGGGTTTGCTGGAGACCAGGTCGAAGTGCGGGGGCATATAGAACTGAGGGCCACCTTCACTGATGGAGTGGCCTCTTGTATAGAGAACATCAGGTACCTTGTCATGAATGCCCCATCAGCTTACAACATATTGTTGGGCAGGCTAGCCCTGAACAGAATGGGGGCGCTGGCGTCGACAAGGAACATGAAAATGAAGTTGCCTTTTGTGGGAGGAGCGATGATCACCATCTGGTTAGATCAAAAGGAGGCAAAGAAATGTTATGAAAATAGCCTCAAAACAAGAAGAGAAGTGTGCACAGTGACCACCCAACCACCAGGTGGAGAGTGCGCCGTTGCTGACCTACCCCGAGGAGGAGTTGGGGTTACACGAGTAGAGGTCACCCGAGAGAGGCGACCAGAACCAGCCGAAGATGTAGTGGAGAGGGAGATTGGAGGCAAGGTATTCAAGCTTGGCAAATCCCTGTGCCAAGATACATAGGACCAAGTGGCGGGAGTCATAGAGCGGCTCTTGGATGCCTTCGCTTGGTCTGCCTCAGACATGCCAGGCATCGACCCAGATTTTTTGTGTCATCGCCTGGTGCTGAATCCCTAGGTCAAACCTGTCCGTCAAAGGAGAAGGAAATTCAATGAAGAGAGGAGACAGGTGATCAAGGAGGAGACGCAGAAGTTGCTCATGGTTGGTCATATACGGGAAATTCAATATCCTGAATGGCTAGCGAATGTTGTGTTGGTAAAGAAGGCCAATGGAAGGTGAAGGATGTGTGTGGACTTCACTGACCTCAACAAGGCATGCCTAAAGGACTCTTATCCTCTGCCAAGTATCGATGCGTTGGTAGATAGCGCCTCAGGCTACAAGCTGCTTAGTTTCCTGGATGCTTTTTCTGGTTACAACCAGATCAAGATGCATCCCATGGATGAGTGTAAGACAATGCTCATGACCGAGTTGTCTTACTACTGTTACACAATCATGCCATTTGGGTTGAAGAATGCAGGTGCCACTTACCAAAGGCTGATGGACAAGGTCCTTACGCCCATGATAGGACGCAATATGCAAGCCAATGTGGATGATATGGTGGTGACATCACAGGTGAAGGATCAAAACGTTGCTGATTTGGAGGAGTTATTCACCACAATAGCTAAGTACAGGCTGAAGCTGAACCCAAAGAAGTGCGTTTTTAGGGTGGAAGCAGGCAAGTTTCTAGGCTTCTTGATCACCAAGCGTGGGATAGAAGCTAATCCAGACAAATGCACCGCAATCCTCGCTTTGAGGAGCCCGACGTCAGTAAAGGAGGTTCAGCAGTTGACAGGTCAGATGGCTGCTCTATCCAGATTCGTATCAACTAGAAGAGATAAAGGTCACCCTTATTTTCAGTGCTTGAGGAGGAACAGTAGGTTCTTGTGGACTAAGGAGTGTGAGGAAGCATTCCTCAAGCTGAAAGAGTACCTAGCCAGCCCACCAGTGTTGTACAAACCTTAGCTTGGCATCCCGCTGCACTTGTATTTTGCAGTCACTGAGAGGGCAGTGAGCTCAGTCCTTGTGCTAGAGCAAGACCAAATTTAGAAGCCCATCTACTTCGTTAGCAAAGTGTTGCAAGGGCCTGAGGTGAGATACCAAGCCCTAGAGAAGGCAGCACTGGCCGTGGTGTTCTCTGCAAGAAGGCTTCGCCATTACTTCCAGAGCTTTTTTAGTGGTGGTGATGACAGACCTGCCCATTCGTAAGGTTTTACAGAAGCCAGATGTAGCAGGAAGGATGGTACGATGAGCAGTAGAATTGTTAGAGTTCGACATACAGTATGAACCCAGAGGCCCAATCAAAGGCCAAGTTTATGCCGACTTTGTAGCCGAGATGTCCTCAGCGGAAACCCAACAGGACGAGCCTAACTTCAGATGGGTGCTCTCGGTAGATGGGTCTTCTAATCAACAAGGTAGCGGAGCTGGGGTGATCTTGGAAGGACCAAAGGGGCTGTTGATTGAGTAGGCTCTACGGTTTGCTTTCAAGGCTAGCAACAATCAGGCAGAGTATGAGGCTCTAATTGCTGGAATGCTGTTGGCCAAGGAGATGGGTGTGTAGAGTCTTCTAGCAAAAAGTGACTCCTTATTGGTCACGGGCCAAGTGGCGGGAGAATACCAGGCCAAAGACCCTTAGATGGCCTCCTACCTAGAATATGTCCAAGTGTTGAAGAGTTCATTTGCAGCTTTCGAGTTGGTGCATGTCCGCAGAGATCAGAATGCCCGAGCCGACTTGTTAGCAAAACGCTCGAGCTCGGGCAAGGGGGGCAGATAGAGGATGGTCATTCAGGAGACCCTGAGGACACCTCACACCTATACGGCTGACAATCTGGTAGGAGTCCATCAAATTAGCAAGTCAGATGGTGGGAAGAGGAGTCATTGGTCATTGACCCAAAAGACATGGAAGAAGCCAAGGCTGAACGTGTATTCGGTGTTGGAGGAAGAGTCGTCGCAAGTCTGCCTGGTGCTGAGGGGAGAAATGTGGATGACGCCTTACAAGCGCTACTTGGCTGATAGGATGTTGCCAATGGAGCCAACGGAGGCGAGAAAAATAAAGAAGAACTCGACCAAGTATACACTCATTGATGGGGAGTTGTACAGGCATGGGTTTACCCATCCTATCCTAGTGCGCGTACATGGTGAGCAGTGCACGTGAATAATGGCGAAGCTCCATGAAGGAATATGTGGGAGCCACATTGGAGGTCGTGCTCTAGCATCCAAGGCCATTCATGCAGGGTACTACTGGACAACCATGAGGGAAGATTGCACGAAGTATGCGCAGCAATGCAAGTAGTGTCAACTACATGCTGATTGGCACAAGGCGCCGCTAGAAGAGCTCAGGTCGATATATAGCCCTTGGCCATTCTACACATGGGGAATTGATATTTTGGGACCCTTCCCTTTGGCTGTGCGGCAGATGAAGTATCTCGTGGTCACCATAGAATACTTTACAAAGTGGATAGAGGCTGAGCCAGTAGCACAAATCATAGCCCATAAGATCTAGCATTTTGTGTGGAAGAACATAGTATGTCATTTTTGTGTACCCAAACTCTTGGAGTCTGATAATGGCACTCAGTTTTCAAGCCAACAGCTGGGGAAGTTATGCATAGAGTTGGGAATCAAACAGGTGTTTGCATTAGTCGAGCATCCCCAGACTAATGGGCAAGTTGAGTCAACCTGTAAGGACCTGAAAAATTGAATTGGAATAAAAAGAGATATATTTTAAAAGAATTCTATGTATGTTTTATTTAGAATAGAAAGGGAGGAAAAAGTTAAGTATAGAAGGCTATGAGGTCGCCGGTCGCCTGCTACACATGAGCGCCAGGTGGACGTCGCACGGGCGCGAGAGGCATGCAGGCATCGCGCGGGCGCGAGAGGCATGCAGGCATCGCGCGGGCGCGAGAGGCATGCAGGCATCGTGCGGGCGCGAGAGGCATGCAGGCATCGCGCGGGCGCGAGAGGCATGCAGGCATCGCGCAGGCGCAAGAGGCATGCAGGCATCGCGCGGGCGCGAGGCATGTGGGCATTGCCAGGGCGCGAGGCATGTGGACGTGGCCAAGGCGCGAGAGTTATGAGGGCGTCGCCAGGGAAGACATCGGTCGTCTCCCAGAGGAAGTCATCGGTCGTCTTCTAGGGCGAAGGAGACATCGGACGTTCGCCAGGATGAGTCAGCGTTGGAAAGTTGTCGCGATGGCGAGCCTCACACAGATAAAGTGGGACCCAGACTCTCAGCATGAAACGTCCTGCACGCGCGCCACGTAGACAAAAAGGATGATTCAGAGTGGTGACATCAGAATGTTGGCATGCGCAAGAGACACTCGCGGTCGTACTGTTCAGAGCAGTGGTTGGCATGCACAAACGACAACAGTGGTCGTACTGTTCAGAGCAGTGGTTGGCATGCATAAACGACAGCAGTGGTCGTACTGTTCAGGGCAGTGGTTCTCAGACCTTCCTGCAGAAGGGGTGGCGGCAGCAGCAAACGTGGACAGGTAAGCTGGGATTCAAAAGCCACTGCGGGAAGGCAAAGAGTGTTACAGACTCAAGAGTGTTAGAGTGAGCGCAAACTTTCTCCCTCCCTTCTTCCCTTCCTTACGTTGAGACTCAGGCAACCTCCAGCATCAGTGCGACACGCGACGTTGCCCTTAGAGCACCTAAGAGGTTCTCTGCAAGTTCTACAGACCAGGCGCTGAAAACAGAGACAAGGCGGGGTTCAAGCTTCGTTGGGTTTCGGAGCTCCTGGTGTTTGCGCAAGTCCAGGTAAGGGAAGCTAGACTTCATTTTCAATACAAGCCATAGTTTAGCTGTTTCTGAAGTAAGGGCGACGTGGTCGCCGGTTTCGTTTTCATCATCGTAAATGCTCTGTTTCATGTGTTTGGGCGACGTGGTCGCCGGTTTTTAAATGCAGACTTCGAAATACTCTGTTTTTGAACCAGGTCGCCGGTTTTGGCGTTGTTTGCGAAAACTCCCTGTTCTTGGTGTTGCTTTGAAACTATTAAGATTTAAATGAGATATTCGAAAATAAGAACCTTGGGTTGAGTTTTGCTGTGATTGAAATCATTCTTTTAAGTGTTATGTGATGTGTTGGATGTGGTGAATGTGGATCGAGGCATAGTATTTTCAGGAAAGAAAATACCGTGTAAGATCGTGTAGGATGTGCATTGATCGGTGATGTCTATAATGGGATTATCCTGACTCTCCTGAGATAATGGATTCATATAGATGAGGTTATTCAGGCGTTGAGAGTCGAAGGAGGTTCATATGCATGGGTGAGTCGTGTGAAACAGAACGAGCTCGACCTGTCATATGGATTAACCCTGTCATACTGTGAGAATGGTGAACTTGAGATTGAGATTGTGTTGATGCGCATAGCTGGTAAACATTACAGCTTGTATGACAGGTGCAGAATCCTTGAGTCTAGTCAATGCACGAGTCTTCCGGAAGTAGTGTCAAGTGTCTTGTGTGCTGAGTCAGTGGTGGTCTGACATATGAAATGAGGAACTTGAAATTATAGACACTTGATGCAGTATTGTGAAAATGAATGACTCTTGAGAATATTGTGAAATGTGTGATTTCTGGGTGATCAGGTGAAGGGCATTGAGAAAATCTATAGCTTTACGTGAATACCTTGAAAATTGCTTACTCTGATTTTAATGTTCTTATTTAAACTCTCTTTAAAATATCTAGCTTACCCTGCGTGTTTTGGTTCTGTGGCTGTTCTCTTAAAACTGTGATGATCGTGTATAACTTACACGGGAGCAGATGATCTTCCAGGAAGTAGAGCTCCTTAGTGAAGTGGTCGCCGGAAGGAGATCGGCTGTTTTTGGGTCCCCCGATGGGCGATCGGCCTCGCCCGATAGGAGATCGGTCTCTTCCGATAGGAGATCGGTCTCTTTCGATAGGAGACCGCCTGCTTCGTTTTTTTTTACTGTATTTTGTTTATGTTTCTGGAAAAATTTGACCGAATCTGTATTAAACTCCCTGTGAGGAGAAACTACATTTCATATATATCATACTTTGTTCATAGAATCTATTTGTTACCTTTATTTTCATTATATTCATTTGTATAGTATTTTGGCGGGATGTTACACAACCAACCGAGTCCTACTCAGAGGACTGAAGAGAAGGCTGGAGAAAGCCAAGGGGACATGGGCTGAGGAGGTTCCCAGAATTGTGTAGGCTTACCATACTACTCCTCAGTCCACCACCAGGGAGACACCCTTCAGCTTGGTGTATGGTTCGGATGCTATGTCCCTGTTGAGATCTAGGAGAGCTCACCACACTTCCAGAATTTTGTGGTTGAGGAATCCAACGAAGAAAGGAAGGTGAACCTGGACCTCTTAGATGAAGTAAGGGAAGAAGCGGGAATCAAAGCCGAAGCATTGAAGAGAAGGGTTGAGCTCAAGAACAGTTCCAAGTTGAGAGCTTGGCAGTTCTAGGTTGTCGACTTGGTGATGTGGAAGGCATCTCCCTACCAGATCGAGAACAAGCTGTCCCCCAAGTGAACTGGTCCCTTTAGAGTGATAGAGGCCCTGGGAAACGGGGCGTATAGACTCGAGACTTTAGAAGGTGGGCCGATTCCTCGTACATGGAATGCGACTCACCTGAAGTTTTATTTCAGTTAAGATGTAACATTGTACACAGTTTAGGGGACACTCTGATGTGATTCCACTAGCCACAATAACATGATTCTTTGATATTCTATGGAATCAACTTGAGTTGCCAAAGATTAGGCACTTTTATAGAAGAGGATCAATGTTCTATATTTCAAGAACTCACCAAAAATCTTGCACCAAAAACCAAACTCACATGGAAGCTCCATTTACTATCAATTGAACCGATTAAAAAGCTGGAAAACAAGTTTGAACCGAACAAGAAAGAAGGAAAATAGAAAATGAACCGTTCAAAATCAAAGAAAAGGAAGAATAGTTGCTGGAAAACTGAAAACAGAACCAAAAACTCAAGAAAACCAACTCAAAACATGAACAACTAAAGAGACTAAAAGGAAGGAGAATAGAAACCTTATGAAAATGGATGTAGATTGGTATGAACACGCCACTAGAAGTGATGGATGCTCCTAGATGAGTGTGCTACCGCCACTTGAGGACACCATGGATCCTTCAAGATAAGACTAGAGAAGAAGGCTCAAAGCTCTCCAATGTTCTCTCAAAATTTGAGTAGAGTTTCTTTACTATCAATTTCAATCTAGCCAATACAATGAGGGAGGCCTCCTATTTATAGCATGAGGAGCCTTGGAGAACAAGTTGTGAGGGTAGTAAGGGAAGACACAATATGGTGCAGCCTAGGTCATTGACTTTGGTCAATGGCACACCATTTCACTCATTTCTAGAAGGTAGGGTTTCCTTCCTTCCCTAATGGACTTCATAAGCCTAAACTTATAACTTCACCTCCTTATTTACTTCTACACCTATCTACTAATACACCCCCCCAAGACTCCTAACTAAAGACTAAAAGATGCTATAACAATAGAGGTTTCTAATGTTTCCCTCTAAGCACCATCAACCAAAGAAATTACAAAAAGAGAGAATAATTGTTGCCTAGCTCCTAAAACTTTGAACATGCTTCTTGTAAGCCTTTTAGGTGGGCTTTGATCTTCATGGGTGATCCGGTCGGTCATCGGTAGTCGATGACATCAGCAGCAGTTGACCACGTGGACCATTGACAGGGTAACACGTGGTAGAGGATAACAGGCGAATCAGGGAGGTGATCACTCAGAATGGTAATCGCCTGTCGCCTGTGATGTTGAGTAATCGCCTATCGCCTTGAAGATGGGTACTCGCCTATCGCCTTGAGGTGAGTAATCGCCTATCGGCTTGAGGATGAGTAATCGCTCATCGCCGGTATGGATCAGTAATCGCCAGATTGCACATGATCGCCGTGTGTTAAGGTTAGGAGATCAGGTGGTCAGCAAGTCGCCGAAAGAGCACATCGCCGGGTGTTTGAGAAGGCTTGGCAAGCACTTGTTGTATGGTCTAAGTACAGAGGATAAGTGGCATATCTGCCACCATGTGTAGTGTGAGCTGCAATGCCCAGGGTTAACCAGCTCGCCATGTTAAGGTTGCGCCCAGAGTAGCCTGCGTACTAAGCTACTCCCTATGTGGATAACTTAGTCGCAGGGGCACAGTGGAAGTAACGTTTCAGCTGCAGATACTCCAGATGGTGACACGTGTACGACCAGATGTTATCCACGTGTCAATAGGAATAACCGTCAGGAGAGAGAAAGACTCAGGTATATATACAAACTCTTAACGAAATTGAGAGGAGGTTTTTACAGATTCTTACAGCTTACACATTTGAGAGTTTCAGTGACACACAAGTCTCACAGAGAGATTCAGATATAGTTTTGGTGTTCCTGTTGCTTGACTTGAGCGTCGGAGCTACAACGGCCGCTAGAGGCGCCGTCTGTGTGTTTTGCAGGCAGCGTTTGGAGTTCCGGCGGTGGTTCTTGGAGCGTTCCTGCAGAACAGAAGGCTAGACGAAGGAGTGACGAGGCAATCCTCCACGTTCGAGTCAAGCGGCAGGATCATTTGGCGCCCACCGTGGGGCCCGTGTGAATTTTTCTCCCATCCACGTCGCAGTTTCTTGAGGTTCTTGCAGTTTCTTGGAGCTTCTTGATCTTTTCGTCGAGGTTTCTTGAAGTTACGTCAAAGTGTTGAGAAGATGAGAAGAAGAACCAGGCAAACCTCACCTACGCCATCTGCTGAAGAAGGAGCTGTTACCATGGCGCAGGCAGTGGAGATGATGCGTGTTGCAAGATAGCGTCGCGGAATCGAGAGCTGATCAGGAGAAAATGCGTGGAGAGCTGAATGCATCGCAGAGAAGAAACGAAGAGTTGAACCGTATGAATGAAGAACTGCATAGGGAATTGCAGGCGCAGAGGGAGCGCGCAGCTGAAGAGAGGACGTCGATGCCACCGTCGCCTCCGAGAGCATTCCCTATGCCTTTCTCCCCCGAAATCATGAACACAGTGGTGCCTCCCAATCTAGTGGGACTGAAAGCGTCGTTCACGGGGGCGGAAGATCCAGAAGCACACCTAACAGCCTTCCACACTCAGATGATGCTGACTGGAGGTTCAGATGTTGTGTACTGCAAGATGTTCATGAGCACGCTGAGCGGAGTGGCTATGGAGTGGTTCGTGAGCCTGCCAGAGGGCCACGTCACTTCCTTCCATCAGTTCGCGAAGCTGTTCACGGAGCAGTACATCATTAACCGACCTGCGCCAGTGGTGTCCTACGACCTGTTTGACGTGCGCCAGTATCAGGGGGAGCCGTTGAGGGACTACCTCAATCGCTTTGGGGCGCAGGTGGTGAGATTGCCCGTCAAGGATGAAGACATGCTGGTGCATGCATTCAAGAGAGGTGTCCTCCCTGGTCCTTTCAGTGAATCGCTCATCAGGAGCCACCCTGCCACCTTCACCGAGATACGGCGACGCGCGGTGGGACACATAGTAGCAGAGATAGAGGTCTCTGAGAAGAGAGGAAGTGCTGCACCGTCGAAGCCACGTGGAGGTCAGGGGAATCAGTAGCAACAGGCGCGGGTGCATGAGATCAAGGAAGGGAGGAAGGAGCAGGGAAGGTCTCGCCCTTATGCACCAAGGAAGGACCAGACCAGGGGGCGTGCAAGCAACGCACCCCCCAGGTATGATTTCATGATAAGTTTGGCGGAGCTGATCGCCATCCCTGCTGTGGCAGCAAGACTCCATGTGCCAGAGAAAACCGACAGGGTACTTGGAGGGAGGAAGGATGAGTAGTGTGAATTCCATCAAGCTTATGGACATACACTCCGTAACTGCCTGGCATTGGGGCGTCAGCTTGCTGAGTTGGTGGAGACAGGGTTCCTAACCGATTACTTGCAGAAGACACAAGGTGATCGCGCTTCGGGGTCCCAGGAAGGCGACCAGCAGCATGAACTCCCTGTGTTTGGGGAGGTGAGGTGATGGAAGAGGCTACACTGGGGGGCCTCCCAAAGCTGAAGCGGAAGGCATGATCGCCCCACGTGTGTGCATCGCCAGGGCGGGCATCGCCGGTTAAAGGAGACCCCATCCAGAGTGGTTGAGACGTTGGAGAATGGAGCTTGTCGGCTGGTGACTCTGGACGAAACGACTATTCCCAGAACCCAGGACGCTACATGCTTCTTTCCTACTTTCGTTAAGTTGTAAAGTAAATGCGCTATCGCGTTGTACACACACTTAGTGTATTAAACAGTTGAGCAGATCAGGGGCACTCTTTTTAACGATGCCACCCAATAAAAGATTTTCAGTACATAAAGTGTGCGAGTGTTCCCAGTTTAAAGTTCTCCTTGCCCCAGGTGCAAGACCAGGTGATCGGTGGTGAGTTACCAAGTGGCCACCACCCGTAGATCAGTCCCTAGGTAAGCGCTGAAATGTAGAGCACGATCAGCCATCAGTGCATGCGGACCACGATCAGCCTCGGTGCATGTAGAGAGTGAGTACTCGGTCGGTGCACGGTCATCGGGGTCTTGCTAACACGTGTTAAGCTGGGACCCAAGTTCCCAGCGAGAGCGTTAAGCATGCACCTCGTATGATTCCAGAAGAAGAGGTCCTCGTCGGTCAGGACGTCGGTGAACGCGCGATGAGGCAATGCAGGCAGGGCGCGCCCAGTGTGTGCGCTTAGACAGCCACGCCTGGCGCCCCCCTGGGAGCGTGCACCCACGAGAAAGTCCTCCCTCGACTTTGTACAGCGAGGTGCAGGCGAGAGAAAGTCCTCTTCCTTTGCTTTTTACAGCAAGGTTGAGGCAACAGAGAAAGTCCTCACCTCTGCTTTATACAGCAAGGTTGAGGCAAGAGAAAGTCCTCTTCCTTTGCTTTTTACAGCAAGGTTGAGGCAACAGAGAAAGTCCTCACCTCTGCTTTATACAACAAGGTTGAGGCAAGTGGAAGTCCTCCTTGCCTTTGAGCAAGTGCAGGCGAGAACAGAGGAAGTCCTCCTTGCCTTTGAGCAAGTGCAGGCACCAGAGGAAGTCCTCCTTGCCTTTGAGCAAGTGCAGGCACCAGAGGAAGTCCTCCTTGCCTTTAAGCAAGTGCAGGCACCAGAGGAAGTCCTCCTTGCCTTTGAGCAAGTGCAGGCGAGAACAGAGGAAGTCCTCCTTGCCTTTGAGCAAGTGCAGGCACCAGAGGAAGTCCTCCTTGCCTTTGAGCAAGTGCAGGCAACAGAGGAAGTCCTCCTTGCCTTTGAGCAAGTGTAGGCAACAGAGGAAGACCTCCTTGCCATTGAGCGAGTGCAGGCGAGAAAGAAGAAAGTCCTCCCTCGACTTTGTACAACGAGGTGCAGGCGAGTGAAAGTCCTCACCTCGACTTTGTACAGCGAGGCTGAGGCAAGAGAGAAAGTCCTCTTCCCTTTGCTTTTTACAGCAAGGTTGAGGCGAGAGAACCAAGTCCTCTTCCTCTGCTTTTCACAGTAAGGTTGAGGCGAGAGAAAAGTCCTCTTCCTTTGCTTTTTACAGCAAGGTTGAGGCGAGAGAACTAAGTCCTCTTCCTCTGCTTTTCACAGCAAGGTTGAGGCGAGAGAAAAGCCCTCCTCCTCTGCTTCTTACAGCAAGGTTGAGGCAAGAGAACCTAGACCCTGCCCTCTGCTTTTTACAGCGAGGCTGAGGTGGGAGAAGCAAGACCTCACCCACGACTACTTACAGCAAGGTTGGGACAAGAGGGGTCACCGAGAAGCACTTTTCTTCCCCAAAACACAGGCGTCATAGTTGGTGTTCAGACCGTCTATGCGCTCAGCGCTGGTGTGGCAGAGAAGTGCAACGAAGCCAGAAGCGCGATGACTGATCGGTGGTGCACTAACATGCTAGTCGGTGGTCAGTGGTAGAAGCAAGTTCTGCTGCGTGAAGCCGAAGCGTTTAGGCCCGTTAAGTCAGTCATCCAGCACGAAGTTATGTTGAAGGCAATGCTAAGGTAACAGTTAGCCGCGATCAAGTCAGAGGCCAAGTTTGAGGGGTTGCAGTTAGATCGCACTAAAGCCTAAGCTAGTTAACAGTTAGTCACATGCAGAGAGTTAAAGAGAAGAAACGCAGCGAACCCTAGCGCGTTTGAGAAGAAGAAAACAGGGAAGGTGAATCTCTAGATGATCCAGAGAAATGCTTTGAATGTTTGAAGGCGAAGAAGAAGGAATGAAACAGTGTTAGTACCAAAGTGTGCGCTCCTGTAGACCGCCAAAAGACGATTTCTTAGTCTCTTCGCTGAGAACAAGTTCACAGCTCGAGACTGGGGGGCTTGTGATCCGGTCGGTCATCGGTAGTCGATGACATCAGCAGCAGTTAACCACGTGGACCATTCACAGGGTAACACGTGGTAGAGGATAACAGGCGAATCAGGGAGGCGATCACTCAGAATGGTAATCGCCTGTCGCCTGTGATGTTGAGTAATCGCCTATCGCCTTGAAGATGGGTAATCGCCTATCGCCTTGAGGTGAGTAATCGCCTATCGGCTTGAGGATGAGTAATCGCTCATCGCCGGTATGGATCAGTAATCGCCAGATTGCACATGATCGCCGTGTGTTAAGGTTAGGAGATCAGGTGGTCAGCAAGTCGCCGGAAGAGCACATTGCCGGGTGTTTGAGAAGACTTGGCAAGCACTTGTTGATGGCATTTTCATGTGTTCTTCTTGAATCAAAGTAGAAATAGATGGAGCGGAAGCAATGGGTGAGTGAAACAAGACCCTCCTAGGAGTTGTGTTGGTCTTGAAGGTGCATGATGAGTATGGGTTGAGTGGTTCGGCCAGCTCAAGGGAGAAGGTGAAAGGATTGAAGTTTATAGCCTAGATTTCTAGGAGGAGTAAAGCTTGTGCACAAAAATGGCAGCATAACATTACTCAAATAAACTTGAAAATACATGAGGTAGGCCTCCTTATTTATAGATTTAGGAGCCTTGGTGAGCAAGCTTAAAGGGTAGGGATGGAAATACAAAAAGTGGGGCTGCCTAGGGTATTGACTTTAGTCAAACCACACCATCATCCTAATATTCTAGAAGATAGGTCAAAAATGCAACATTTGATAGTACACCCCTCCTTCTTTTGCTAAAGGCACCTATTTGCTAGCACACCCCTCCTTCTATTGCTAAGGGCACCTTTTTGATAGCACACCCCTAAGTGAGCAAGTTTTGCTTTCTACACTACACTAATCTACTAAGCACCCCCTCCCCCTTTAGGCCTTTATGAAACATGTACAAGGATCTCTCTCTTCCATCCGTGGCTTCTTCTATGTGTGCTTGGATATGTTTAGCCATGGATCTTGTGAGAGGTCCTAGACGGTCTAGCTCCATGGATAGCCTCCCTCCTTCACGTTCTAGACGCTCACTTCCTGGAGCTAGACGCTCCTCTTGGTCTAGACGGTCTTCTTGGTTTGGGCCTTGGCTTCCTTGGCTAGATGTGCTTGGCCCTCCTCCATCATCCCCTCCCCCTTGGAAAGGATTTGTCCTCAAATCCAGTTCGTCATCGTCATTGGTACCTACAAATGGAGAAAGATCAATTACATTAAATGTGTCATGTACTCCATATTCAAGAGGTAGGTCCAATTTATACGCATTGTTGTTGACTCGCTTAAGGACTTGGAAGGGTCCATCACCTCTGGGACTTAGTTTGGACTTCCTTTGATTTGGAAATCTATCTTTTCGAAGATGAAGCCAAACTAAGTCTCCTTCCTCAAAAATTATTTCTCTCTTCCCTTTGTTGTTGTGTTTTGTGTACTTCTCATTTTGTTGTTGTATTTGAATTTTAATCTTCTCATGCATTTTCTTGACAAAATCAGCCTTGATTACTCCTTCCTTATGCACAAAATCTTGTGGATTAGGAAGGGGAATTAAATCCATGGGCGTGAGAGGATTAAAACCATATACTACCTCAAAAGGAGAAGCATTAGTAGTCTTGTGAACTACTCTATTGTAAGCAAATTCAATGTGGGGAAGGTACTCATCCCAAGATTTGTGGCTGCCCTTCATGATAGCCCTAAGCATAGTTCCAAGAGATCTATTGACTACTTCGGTTTGCCCATCCGTTTGAGGATGACAAGAAGTTGAAAATTGTAGCCTTGTTCCAAGTTTACCCCAAAGAGTTTTCCAAAAGTGACTTATAAACTTGGGATCTCTATCGGACACTATACTTCTAGGGAGACCATGGAGTCTCACCACTTCTCTAAAGAAGAGTTTAGAAATATTTTGAGCATCATCTACTTTGTGGCATGGAATAAAGTGAGACATTTTGCTAAAACGGTCCACTACCACAAAGATAGAGTCATGGCCTCTTGCAGTCCTAGGAAGTCCTAAAATGAAATCCATGCTAATGTCTTCCCAAGGAGCATTTGCAATCGGCAAAGGGGTGTAGAGTCCATGCGACATTGTTCTAGACTTTGCTTTTAAACATGAGATACATCTAGAGCAATGGCGTTGGACATCTTTCCTCATGTGTGGCCAACAAAATTTTGCTTTCAAAAGATCTAGAGTCTTATCAACTCCAAAATGGCCCATGAGTCCCCCTTCATGTGATTCTTTGACAAGGAGTTTTCTATGTGTTCCTTGAGGAATGCAAAGTTTTCCTTCTTTAAAAAGATATCCCTCGGACACATAGTAACCTCCTTGCGCTCTATGTAGACATTGGGCATAGATGGATGAAAGTTCTTGATCTTCTTGGTAAAGCTCTCTTATGTGGTCAAATCCAAGAATTTGGGCACCCAATTTTGAAAAGAGTGTGTGGCGTCTTGAAAGAGCATCGGCCACTATATTGGTGCTTCCTTTCTTGTATTTGATTACATAAGGAAATTGTTCAAGAAATTCCATCCATTTTGCATGTCTCTTATTGAGCTTGTGTTGGCCCTTTAAATATTTTAAAGACTCGTGATCACTATGGATAACAAATTCTTTGGACACAAGATAGTGTTCCCAAGTCTTTAGGGCTCTCACAAGAGCATAGAGCTCTTTGTCATAAGTGGGGTAGTTGAGGGTGGCACCATGGAGTTTTTCACTAAAATAAGCAATGGGGTGTCCACCTTGCAACAATACCGCGCCTATGCCTACTCCCGATGCATCACACTCTATCTCAAAAGTTTTGGAAAAATTTGGGAGAGATAGGATGGGTGCATTGGTGAGTTGAGCTTTTAGCCTTTGAAAGGCTTGCTCATGCTTTTCATTCCAACAAAAGGCAACATCTTTTTTAACAAGTTCATTCAAAGGCGAAGCTAGGCTAGAAAAATTAGGCACAAACCTTCTATAGAAGCTAGCTAACCCATGAAAACTTCTTACATCACTTACATTTTGTGGAGTTGGCCACTCTTGGATGGCTTTGATTTTCTCGGGCTCTACATGCACCCCCTTTTTGTTTACTATAAAGCCTAAAAAGACTACACTATCTACACCAAAGGTACACTTATCCCTATTTGCAAAAAGACTATTTTTCCTAAGAACTAGAAAGACTTCCCTAAGGTGACTTAGATGGTCTTCTAGGGTTTTACTATATACTAAGATATCATCAAAGTAAACTACTACATATTTACCTATACAATCCCTCAAGGTGTGATTCATAAGCCTCATGAATGTGCTTGGAGCGTTAGTGAGTCCAAAGGGCATCACCAACCACTCATATAATCCAAATTTGGTCTTAAAAGCGGTTTTCCACTCATCACCCTCCTTGATTCGAATTTGGTGATATCCACTTTTAAGGTCAATTTTGGAGAATAGAGTTGACCCATGCAATTCATCAAGCATATCATCAAGCCTTGGGATTGGATGCCTATACTTGATGGTGATGTTGTTGATTGCTCTACAATCACAACACATGCGCCATTTTCCATCTTTTTTGGGCACCAACAAGACAGGTACAGCACAAGGGCTTAGACTCTTTTGAACCCAACCCTTCTCCAACAAGTCTTGAACTTGTGATTCTATCTCCTTTGTTTCCTCGGGGTTGGTTCTATAAGCAGGCCTATTTGGTAGGCTTGCCCCCGGAATGAAGTCAATTTGATGTTCTATCCCCCTAAGAGGAGGAAGCCCATTGGGTCCTTCTTGTGAGAATAGATCGTCAAATTCACTCAAAAGGTTTTCTATTTGAGGAGGTAAAACCATGAGTTCATTACTTGTGGCAGTGCATGTAAGTGCTCCTTTACAAAAGATAAGGCTTGGTTGTTCAACAAGAAGCAAGTTTTCTAAAACATTTTCAAAAGGCTTTTCTTGTAGACCAACCTTGTGGGAAGGAACACTCTTCTCCCACGCCTTCCTATCCCTAAGGATTTTCTCTTTTTCTAGCACTCTTTTTTTTTTGTTTTCCTCATCCCTCTTTTGTTTCATTTGTATTTGGTCTTTCACCACTTGAGAATGTGGTAAAGGACTAAGTACAAACTTCTTATATTTATGGGTGAAGGAAATCTCGTTAGTGAGACCATCATGCAAGGTTTTCTTGTCAAATTGCCATGGCCTCCCTAATAAGATATGGCAAGCTTCCATAGGCACTACATCACATAAAACTTTATCTTTGTAGTTCCCTATGGAAAACTTGATTTCCACTTGCTTATCTACATGTAGTTCCCCATTTTCATTAAGCCATTGAAGTTTGTAAGGTTTTGGGTGAGGAACCACTTGTAGCTTAAGCTTTTCAACCATCCTAGCACTACAACAATTACAACTAGATCCACTATCCACAATGAGGGAACATATATTTTCTAAAACATTGCATCTTGTATGAAATATGTTCTCCCTTTGTGTTTCAATGGATGTGCTAGGGTGATTGCTGAGGGTTCTCCTAATCATAAGCAATTCTCCCTCTAATGGAGCTACCCTCTCATCTTCTCCCCCTTCCTCTTTCTCACTAAGCTCATCCTCGCCACTAGTGTATTCGTCTACACCTTTAAGAAACAAAGTCCTTTGGTTTGGACATTGTGCTTGCACATGCCCCCTACCATAGCACTTAAAACATTTAACATCTCTAGCTCGGATGGGTGGGGTTGAGGTTTCTTTGGTGAAGGGTTTGGTAGGTTCTTTTGGTTTTTCCTTAGATGTACTACCCTCCCTTTTAAACTCTCTCTTGGGATAAAAGTTAGAATAGGGGCTCACCTTTTGACTTGATGTTTTGCGCAAATTTTGTTGCTCAACTTTAATGCAAAGTTGAACCAAATCATTCAAGTCTTGATAAGGTAAGAGCTCTACTCTATCTCTTATCTCAAGTGATAGGCCACTAAGGAACCTAGATATGGTGGTTTCCTCTTCCTCTCTAATAGAGGCTCTCATCATATAGAGCTCCATCTTTTGCCTATACTCTTCTACACTCATATTCTTTTGTTGGAGTCTTTGGAGCTTGTCCATCAACTCCCTATGGTAGTAAGAAGGTATATGTCGACGTCTTAGGGCTCCCCTAAGGTCATTCCAATATTCTATGGGAGGGTCCCTATGAAGACGTCGGTCTCTTTCTAAAGAGGTCCACCAATACATGGCATTTCCTTGGAAACTAAGGGTGGCTAAGGGTACTTTTCGTTCCTCACTTACCCTATGGCAAGCAAAGAGTTGCTCTACCTTCATCTCCCAATCTAGATATATTTCTACATTTTCCTTTCCATGAAAATGAGGTAGGTCTACTCTAGTTTCCCTTGGCACCTCTTGTTCCCTTTGCCTAGTTCTTCTAGGGGGTGGTTGGTAGTAGTCATTAATTCTAAGGCTTCCCTCCCCTAGAGTTGCAATGCTTTGTGATGCATGAGTATTTGTTTTTTTTGATTTTTGAGATTTTTGGGATTTCTCTTCTTGAGCTCTAGCCAACTCATTAATCTTGTTTTCATTCTCCACTTGCCTAAAAGAGATTAGTTGTACCGCTTGGGATACCTCTTTCAAAAGGGTTTTCAAAGATTTTACTTCACATTCTATAGACTTTGGAGAATTAGAAGAAGAAGACATGGCTATACCTTTGTGTATTTAGGCGTTTTTACTTTGAGAAAGATTAGGGAAGATAAAGAAGGTAGTTTTCCAGGTAAGGGAGGTGAGTCTCAAAGGACTACTTAAGTACCAAGCCTTTTCCTTGCCAAAAACTAGTCTCCAATGCCTTCACACAAAAATTTCTCTTAGTGAAACACTTAAAACACAAGAAGTTGAGAAATCAAAAAGCAATAAAACTATGTAAGCTAAAAAAAAAAAATATGCAACAAACTAGTCGGTTTTAGCACAAAATTAAACTAAACTAATCATGCAAAACGTTTCTACCAAAACAATAGAAAACAAGTTCAAACAAGCAACAAATTACTAAGTAAAAATTTACTATGCTATTCGGCCCTAGGTGAGGCTTCTTGGACACTTTGAGCCCTTGAAGACACACTCACCGTCTAAACGTAATTAAAGAGGTAATTAACAATAAACCAAGTTGCAAAGGAAAAGAAGACTCCCTTTGTTGATCCTCTTCTGGGTTAGTGCACTTCCTTGTTGTCTTGAATTTTTGATCTTCTAGGTGTTTGTATTGTTTGTTTCAAGCAACCTTGTTTCAGCTTTAGCTTTGTCTCCTCCTTAAAATGATGGCTTTAATTCTCCAATTTCCAGCACCTATTCACAAGAGCTAAACCTAAACCAAGTCAAGTTCCATGCACATATGCACCAAGGAGAATTAAATTCCAGCACCCAAAAGAGAGGTCAAGAAACAAAAGCAAGAAACAAATTTAATTGAATAAAAACAGTACCACCAAAAGGATTTATAATATGACAACTTAGAAAGAGAGTCAAGAAATTAAAGCAAACAATTAAAGGTACTCAATAAAAGTTGGCACACAAAAGGAATACCTAAAGAAAAGCACTAGATTAGATGACCAAATAAAAAAAACAGCACCACTGAAAATTGTTGTGGGCCAGAAAACGTGTTTGTTCCCCGATTTATGCTGAGCTGTATTTTTAAAATTTGTCTCTGAAATTTATATGCAAGAAAAATTCAGGATCTTATCTAAACAATGGCTTTGGAATCACCTAAAACGCATGCACCATTTTTTTTTAATAATTTTTGCAAATTTGGTGTGCAGTTAGGCCAGCTGGAGCGCTCAAGGTTTGCACTCTGATTTTGTAAGATTTATCATATCTTTTCTGTTTCCTGTTTTGATCTGATTCTTTTTTTGTCCTTTTTGTAACACTTCAAACTTGCATTTTACAGAGAATCACAAATTTCCTATGAGTGGAAATAATTTTTGAAACAAAAAAACAGCCAGACAGAGAGAGAAACAAGGGAAATCTGGAAAACTGGAAAAAAAAACAGCAAGATATCAAAATTTAACACAAAGGAAATGTAAGAAGGAAATTGTGTAAGAACTAAGACACAATTATGAACTCAAACTAAAATTAAAAAGGCAGCAAAGGATCAAAAATAACAGCAGATTAAGGCATCTTAAAGAGACCCAAAAACAAGAAACAATCAAGCCAAAAAATAGGACTACTAAGAATTGATGACAATTATGGATTCACATGACTTGACACAACATTTATAGATTCAGAAAATAAAGACTCAAAGCATAAAATGAAGCAATTATAAGAAAGCAATAAAGACTCAAATTCCTAAAAGAAAACAGCCACTCAATGTGTAAGGAATCCTATCACAATTGCACAAGAAAATGTTCAAGATCAATTGAACACATGTGCTTCGGTTGGATCTTCCATAAGCACACCAAGAACAATTTAAAATGTAAAAAACAGCAAGACAATTATGGAATTGAAATGACAAGATGAAAATAAAGAAGAACTGAAAATTTAAAAAGACAAGCTACTCATCTTGAAGAACCAAAAGCTCATGATACCAAATGATGGCATTTTCATGTGTTCTTCTTGAATCAAAGTAGAAATAGATGGAGCGGAAGCAATGGGTGAGTGAAACAAGACCCTCCTAGGAGTTGTGTTGGTCTTGAAGGTGCATGATGAGTATGGGTTGAGTGGTTCGGCCAGCTCAAGGGAGAAGGTGAAAGGATTGAAGTTTATAGCCTAGATTTCTAGGAGGAGTAAAGCTTGTGCACAAAAATGGCAGCATAACATTACTCAAATAAACTTGAAAATACATGAGGTAGGCCTCCTTATTTATAGATTTAGGAGCCTTGGTGAGCAAGCTTAAAGGGTAGGGATGGAAATACAAAAAGTGGGGCTGCCTAGGGTATTGACTTTAGTCAAACCACACCATCATCCTAATATTCTAGAAGATAGGTCAAAAATGCAACATTTGATAGTACACCCCTCCTTCTTTTGCTAAAGGCACCTATTTGCTAGCACACCCCTCCTTCTATTGCTAAGGGCACCTTTTTGATAGCACACCCCTAAGTGAGCAAGTTTTGCTTTCTACACTACACTAATCTACTAAGCACCCCCTCCCCCTTTAGGCCTTTATGAAACATGTACAAGGATCTCTCTCTTCCATCCGTGGCTTCTTCTATGTGTGCTTGGATATGTTTAGCCATGGATCTTGTGAGAGGTCCTACTCGGTCTAGCTCCATGGATAGCCTCCCTCCTTCACGTTCTAGACGCTCACTTCCTGGAGCTAGACGCTCCTGTTGGTCTAGACGGTCTTCTTGGTTTGGGCCTTGGCTTCCTTGGCTAGATGTGCTTGGCCCTCCTCCATCACTTGTTGTATGGTCTAAGTACAGAGGATAAGTGGCATATCTGCCACCATGTGTAGTGTGAGCTGCAATGCCCAGGGTTAACCAGCTCGCCATGTTAAGGTTGCGCCCAGAGTAGCCTGCGTACTAAGCTACTCCCTGTGTGGATAACTTAGTCGCAGGGGCACAGTGGAAGTAAGGTTTCAGCTGCAGATACTCCAGATGGTGACACGTGTACGACCAGATGTTATCCACGTGTCAAGAGGAATAACCGTCAGGAGAGAGAAAGACTCAGGTATATATACAAACTCTTAACGAAATTGAGAGGAGGTTTTTACAGATTCTTACAGCTTACACATTTGAGAGTTTCAGTGACACACGAGTCTCACAGAGAGATTCAGATATAGTTTTGGTGTTCCTGTTGCCTGACTTGAGCGTCGGAGCTACAACGGCCGCTAGAGGCGCCGTCTGTGTGTTTTGCAGGCAGTGTTTGGAGTTTCGGCGGTGGTTCTTGGAGCGTTCCTGCAGAACAGAAGGCTAGACGAAGGAGTGACGAGGCAATCCTCTACGTTCGAGTCAAGCGGCAGGATTAATGGGCGTCCTTTATTTGCACCTCTACCTCTTCTTGATCTTGTTGATTGGCCTCCATGTCCACTAGAGCTTGATCTCCATCATACTCCCCGAGTTGGAGAGAATTCGACCACGAATTCTGGAGAAATTGAATGGTCTAAGAACATGATGCATGAGGCGCATGAAGGTACTTGGTGCATTAGTTAAACCAAAAGGCATAAGTAACCACTCATATAGACCAAAGTTGGTCTTAAAAGCCGTCTTCCATTCATCACCCAGTTTGATACGGATTTGATTGTAGCCGCTTTTAAGATCAATCTTTGAAAAGATTTTTGAACCATGCAATTCATCCAACAAATCATCAAGCCTAGGTATGGGATGCCTATACTTAATTGTAATGTTATTTATGGCCCTACAATCTGAACACATTCGCCATGTGCCATCCTTTTTAGGCACTAAGATGATAGGCATAGCACAAGGACTCATGCTATCTTGAACCCACCCTTTTTCAATCAAAGCCTCAACTTGTTGGCGAATTTCCTTGGTTTCACTTGGATTGGTTCTATATGCTGGACGGTTTGGTAAAGAAGAGCCTGGTATCAAATCAATTTGGTGCTCAATCCCTCTCAAAGGTGGAAGTCCTTTTGGAGGATCTTGAAACACATCTTGAAACTCTTCTACCAAATTTTCCAAGCAATGAGAACTATCAACAAGTGGTTCTAACTTAAGAGTTCTAGGGATGACTAAGAAAAGAGGATGATGAGCCACTATTTCCCTTTGAATCTCATGCCTAGACACAAGGAGTGTAGGCTTAGAACTCTTATCTTTTTTTATCTTTTTTATCTTTTTCACTCTCCCTCTTTTTCTTCATAATAACTTGGTCCTCATGGACTTCTCTTGGAGAGAGAGATTTTAAAGTAACCTTGTGACCATGGAATTCAAAAGATAGTTTGTTGGTAAAGTGTAAGGACCCAGAAAATTGTATTGGAATAAAAAGGGGTTATATTTTAAAGGAATTCTGTGTATGTTTTACTTAAAATAAAAAGGAAGAAAAGTTAAGTTTAGAAGGGTATGAGATCGCCAGGGCGCGAGGACGTCGCCAGGGCGCGAGGACGTCGCCAGGGCGCGAGGACGTCGCCAGGGCGCGAGGACGTCGCCAGGGCGCGAAGACGTCGCCAGGGCGCGAAGACGTCACCAGGGCGCGAGGTATGCAGGCATCGCGCGGGCGCGAGGCATGCGGGCATCGCGCGGGCACGAGAGGCATGCGGGCATTGCCAGGGCGCGAGGCATGTGGACGTGGCCAAGGCGCGAGAGTTATGAGGGCGTCGCCAGGGAAGACATCGGTCGTCTCCCAGAGGAAGGACATCGGTCGTCTCCCAGAGGAAGACATCGGTCGTCTTCCAGGGCGAAGGAGACATCGGTCGTTCGCCAGGATGAGTCAGCGTTGGAAAGTTGTCGCGATGGCGAGCCTCACACAGATAAAGTGGGACCCAGACTCTCATAGGTCGCGGTAGGCAGGAAATTAGCGTTTCCAGATCTCCAAGAGTCGGATGTGATATCTGCTCAGCATGGGTAGTCGGAGTTGGGAGAAAGGAGCGAGGTGCTTCATGATCCTAGCTCGGTTGGGAGTGAAGAATGAAGAGGACGTAAGCAAGATACCTTGGTGAAAGAATTCATGGGAGTATTTCCAGAAGAAATACCTGGATTACCTCCTAAGAGAGAGGCGGAACTTTCTATTGTTTTGGTGCCTGGAGCTGGACCGGTGGCAATGGCTCCAGCTGAGTTGATGGAATTAAAGAAGGAAGTGTACATTAGATTTAGTGTACCAAGGTTTAGTTTCAGCTACATATAAGTTACGGAGAGTATATAAGCTGAATGTTGAGGGTTTAAGGACTTAAGCATGTGTATCCATGGGAAGTACCGGGGTTAAGTTCCAAAAATGAAAGAATGAGCTTTCTTTTATTTGAAGCTTGGGAGATGTTTATGTCGATAAAACAGCATGAGATGACTCTAGCTTAACCACAAGCTTAAAAGGAAAGAGGAGATATTGCATTTATGTCTAAAGTTCAATTAGACAGAGAAGTTTGCTGAAAAATACCAAGTAGAGAAGTTACTGGGAGAAGAGATGAAGCTTCACGCAGAATGGATGCTGTTATGTGGATCGTGATTTGGAAGATGAGTATGGAAATGGTGGATGAGGAGTGATGAGAAAGGGGAAATGGAAAGATATTCTTGTATGACTCGGAACTTGGGAGAAGCCGAGCTCATTCGAAATATCAATCGTGGTGGTGGAGAGATGTACGTAAGGTGTGCGAGGAGGGTGAAGATGATGGGTTATTCCAAAAAGTCATTGTTTGGAAAGTTGGAGGCAGAAGGGATGTGAGATTCCAGGAGGATGCGTGAGCCACTAACTTTAGCTTTAAAGCAACGTGGCTGGTCTATGTGCTTCAAGTGGATAAGTGTTCTATTTGTTCGACATAAGGGTTTGAGGTCCCACCTTGAGAACTTTTATCTTATACGTATGTCATCCAAGTAGAATCAGGTGTGGAAGGGAATGTGGGTGGCAACAATCTGTTGTATCTTGGAGAAGAGGAATAGAGTTGTCCTTAAGCAAGAAATTCTGGATGCAGAGGAAATCTTCCAATCGGCTCCACTACTTACATGGTTGTGGTTGAGATATATGGTGCGTTCGTTCTTGTATATCTTTTCAGATAGGCACCTGAACCCAAATCAATGCATCCAATGTATACATTGAGCAAGGAGGAAATGATGGGGACAGGAAGCCGAGTTGGCAAAAGAAGTCATAGTGAAGATTTGGAAAGTAACAGCAACAAGAATTTTGTCTTTATAAGGTGCAGAGTTATGTAGCATAGTGGTGAACCAAAGGTATTCCTTTAGGGAGCGTGAGAATTAGATCAGCAGTGGGAAGTCGATGGATGGTTTTGATCAAGAGGCGGAAGTTGATTCCTAGAAGGATATTTCGGATCCTAGTTTGAATTGGCTAGGGGGCATGAGCAGTAGTCAGCTGCCTTTTTTTTTCCTTCCGATGAAGGGACCTTGCTCACTTTTCTCTACAGGGGACTAGTCCTGGTTCTGTTAAGGGCTTAGTTCTGGACTTGCTCGACCAAGTCTTCAGGGTTGGAAGTAAAGTGTGAGTACTGGAGTTGGCGCTTAATGGAGCAGCACACTCCATATGCAGGGATGGAGAATGGAATTTGATGAAGTATTGGAGTAGTAAGAGTTGGTTCAACAGACAACCGAGAAGGTGAAACTGATGCAAGGCAGAATGAAAGCTTCTCAAAGTCGACAGATGTCCTATGCAGATCAGAGGAGAAGACCTTTGGAGTTGCTGCTGGGGACCATGTCTTTATGAGGGCGACACCAGCCAAGGGTGTAGGACGAGCTATCAGATCAAGGAAGCTGTCCCCTAAGTTTGTTGGGCCATATCAGATCCTCAGGAGGATCGGTCCGGTGGCTTGAGATCGCCCCACCTCCCCATTTAGCAAACCTGCATAATGTATTTCACGTATTACAGCCAAGGAAGTACCTTGCAGACCCTAGTCACGTATTAAAAGTGGACAATGTGCAGATCGGATGATCTAACATGGGAAATAAAAGGAACCACGAGAGAAGCCCATCCATACCTTCTTTCCTTATAATTCAATTTTCGGGGACGAAAATTTTTCTTGTTGGGGAGATTGTAAGGACCCAGAAAATTGTATTGGAATAAAAAGGGGTTATATTTTAAAGGAATTCTGTGTATGTTTTACTTAAAATAAAAAGGAAGAAAAGTTAAGTTTAGAAGGGTATGAGATCGCCAGGGCACGAGGACGTCGCCAGGGCGCGAGGACGTCGCCAGGGCGCGAGGACGTCGCCAGGGCGCGAGGCATGCGGGCATCGCGCGGGCACGAGAGGCATGCGGGCATTGCCAGGGCGCGAGGCATGTGGACGTGGCCAAGGCGCGAGAGTTATGAGGGCGTCGCCAGGGAAGACATCGGTCGTCTCCCAGAGGAAGACATCGGTCGTCTCCCAGAGGAAGACATCGGTCGTCTTCCAGGGCGAAGGGGACATCGGTCGTTCGCCAGGATGAGTCAGCGTTGGAAAGTTGTCGCGATGGCGAGCCTCACACAGATAAAGTGGGACCCAGACTCTCAGCATGAGACGTCCTGCACGCGCGCCACGTAGGCAAAAAGGATGATTCAGAGTGGTGACATCAGAATGTTGGCATGCGCAGGAGACACTCGCGGTCGTACTGTTCAGAGCAGTGGCTGGCATGCACAAGCGACAACAGTGGCAGTACTGTTCAGAGCAGTGGTTGGCATGCACCAGAGACAACGGTGGTCGTACTGTTCAGGGCAGTGGTTCTCAGACTTCTCTGCAGAGTGGGTGTGGCAGCTGCTTTTGATGGGTGAGTTGGTTTAAGATGCAGAGACCCACTGCTGAGAGAAACAAGAAACGTCGCAGCCTTCAAAGAGAGAAAGAGTGAGTTACCTCCCTTCTCCTCCAGTTGCCTCCTTCGCGCTGCGATCCTAGCACCTTCACACGAGAGTACGACGAGCGACAGCCACCATTAGAGCACCTGGGCAGTTCTCTGCAAGTCCTTCAACCAGATGCAAAAACAGAGCCAAGGCGTTCTTCAAGTTTTGTTGGGTTTCGGAACTCTAGGTGTTTGCGCAAGTCCAGGTAAGGGAAGCTAGACTCCATTTTCAATACAAGCCATAGTTTAGCTATTTCTGAAGTAAGGGCGACGTGGTCGCCGGTTTCGTTTTCATCTTCGTAAATGCTCTGTTTCATGTGTTTGGGCGACGTGGTCGCCGGTTTTATGTGCAGACTTCGAAAATACCCTGTTTTGAACCAGGTCGCCGGTTTTGGCGTTGTTTGCGAACTCCCTGTTTTTGGTGTTGCTTTGAAACTGTTTGAGGCTTAAATGTGATATTCGAAAACCTGAACCTTTGAAATGATTGTTGCTGTGATTGAATCATTTATTTGAGTGGAATGAATGTCTTGAATGCTGTGAATGTGAGATCAAAGCATAGTATTTTCAGGAAAGAAAATACCGTGTAAGATCGTATGTAATGTGTATTGACCTGGGGCTTGTCTAGAAGGAGATATCCTGACTCTGCTGATATAATGGAATCACGTAGATGAAGTTATTCAGTTGTGGAGAGTCGAAGGAGGTTCATACGTATGGGTGAGTTGTTCAAAAGGGAACGAGCTCAACCTGTTGTGTGGATTAACCCTGTCATGCTTGGATGGTGATGGTACTGAGATTATTTTATGCGCATAGCTGTGTGGATTCACAGCGACCCTGTGTGGATTTCACAGGGGTATGGTATGACAGGTGCAAATCTCTGGGCCTGAGTCAACGCACAAGTAAATCCGGAAGTAGTGTCAAGTGTCTTGTGTGATGAGTCAGTAGAAGTCTGACGTGTGAATGAGGAACATTGAAATTTGTTAGACACTTGATGCTTTACGTGAAAATGAATGACTCTGGAAAATATTGTGAACTGTATGATTTCTTGGTGGTCATATGAAGGGAACGAGGAACTGATAGTTGTTACGTGGGTGATTTTGATTTGTTTCATCTTTATGATTTTAAGTTTCCTATCTAACTCTTTTTAAATGTCTAGCTTACCCTGTGTTTTTCTGTTGTATTGTGGCCTTTTCTTAAACCTGTAATGATCGTGTATAATTTACACGGGAGCAGATGATGTTGCAGGAAGTAGAGCTCTTTAGAAAATTGTCGCTGGAAGGAGATCGCCTGTTTTCTTTTCTGTTGGGTGATCGCCCCTCTTGCTGCTTTATAATAGGAGATCGCCTTTGGGAAAGGAGATCGCCCTTCTTATAGGAGATCGCCCTTCTTATAGGAGATCGCCCTTTTTGCCAGGAGATTGCCTATCGGTCTTTTGTATTGTATTTCGTTTACGTTTTTAATGAAGAAGTGATCGTTCGTATTAAACTCCCTGCGAGGAGAAACTTATTTATTTTATATAAAGAATTTGCTCACTTCAATCTATTTGTCACCTTTATTTTCGTTTTATATTTATTTTCAAAGTAATTTGGCGGGATGTTACATTACATAAAGCCATCATGTAAAACTTTTCTATCAAATTGCCAAGGCCTTCCCAAAAGAACATGAGTGGCTTCCATGGGCACAACATCACATAATACCTCATCTTTGTATTTTCCAATGGAGAAATGGATGAGGACTTGTTTATTGACAACTATTTCTCCTACTTCACTAAGCCATTGTAATTTATAGGGCTTTGTATAAGAGATGGTAGGTAAAGCAAGTTTTTCTACCACTCTTGTACTTGCCACATTTGCACAACTACCCCCATCCACTATCAAAGAGCAAATGTTGTTTTGAATAAGACATCTTGTGTGGAAAATATTTTCCCTTTGACTTTTATCAAAAGGTTATGAAACTTGCCCAAGAAGTCTTCTCACAACTAACAAATCTCCTTCAAGTGGACACTCACTTTCTTACTCACTAGATGCATGAGAATGCAATGAATGCGTAGGAGAATCCGAATCATGCTCACAAACTACTGCCCTCATGTATGTACATACTTCGTTTAGAAGGACAATTTGCAGCAATATGACCATAACCCAAACATTTAAAGCATTTAGTATTAGATGTTCTAGTGGGAGATTTAGGCCTAGAAGTAGATGGCTTAGTTTCCTTGGGTTTGAAAGAAGAATCTTTGGAAGGAGGTTTAGAAAAAGAATTTTTGTTTCTCCAAGACTTGGAGTAGTATCCATCATTGGAAATGTTTTTGAAAGAATTTTTCTTAGCAAGTTGGGCTTCCACCTTCATTGCAAGATGAACTAAAGATCCCAATGATGAATACTCTTGTAACTCAACAATGTTTTGAATATCCTTCCTAAGACCACTTACAAACCTAGCAATCATAGCCTCCTCACTTTCTTCTAATTCAATTTTAAGCACAAGCGTTTCTAACTATTTATAATATTCATCCACATTTAGCGTGCCTTGTTGAAACCGTTGGAGTTTCAACATGAGGTCTTTCCTAAAATGTGGAGGCACAAACCTAGCGCACATTTGATATCTCAAAGAGTTCCAAGAGTCCATGGGAGGACCCTTGTGAAACATAAAGTCCATTACAATACCATGCCACCATTTCATGGCATAATCTACAAATTCTAAGGTGGCTAGCTTATACTTGTGTTGTTCATCTTTGATCTCATGGAGCTCAAATATTTGTTCACACTTAGCCTCCCAATCCAAATACACATTAGGATCACTAGAGCCATTGAAAGTAGGAAGTTTGACCGAAGGTAGCCTAGCCTTTGCATCTTGATAGTAGCCATTGTCATAGTGAGGTCTCTCCCCTTGGTTGGGATGTCTACGTCCAAGGAATTGGGGTGGAGGTCTCCTTCTCCTATGCGCATCTCCACTGCTAAAATCATTTGAAGAGGCTCTTGTGGAATGTCTATGTGAATGATGCTCATCATGGATTGAAGGAGATGGTCTATCTTGTTGCACCTCTAGCTTTTGCAATTGCTCTTCCAAACGTCTAATGGTTTGTTGTGCTTCATTTAATTCACCAAGGATTGAAGCTTTGGAAGGAGAATTCGGCTTGTATGAGGCATCACTTGAAAATCCTGCCATTGGTAATTAAAAACAGCAACACACAAAAATAGCAAACAAAGGAAGACACAAAAATTAGCAAAAACAGTGAGTGTGTTAAGTAAAATTAAAACCGAATTGAATAGAGGCAGAAAGAATGGGGCACTCCAAAGAAAATGTCCTTGCACTAATCTGATCTTGAGGCCATGGAGTTCTCAAATGAAAGATGTCAAAGCAAGCACACCAATCTCAAAAGCAACCACCACAAAACCAATGAATCAATAAAGACAAACAAGAAAAGGTATAAGCAAAGAAAGGTAATTGCAAAAGGAATACTATATGTAAGACAAACTCAAAAAGTAAAGAATGAAAGACAAGCAAGAAAATAAAGAACTCAATGAAGAAAGAAGGCACACCAAAAGAGTCCTAGAGAAAAGTACTAGAGTAGATTTAAGAAACCAAAAACAGAACTACAAGAAAATTGTTGTATGCAAACTGTGCTATTTTTACAGAGTTAACTGGAATGATTGAAAGCGAACTGGAATGTGAAAAATTTACCACAGAAACTTCAATGTCTCAAATCAATAATGGCACTGGAATGAGGTAAAAACAGTAAGCCAATTGAGAGAAATAAATTTTTCAAAATTGCTGCCCAATTACCATCTTTTTTTCGGCAGGAATGTATACTTTTCGTATTTTATTTATCATATTTTGTGTACTTGGAATTTTTGAGTACTTTTTTTTGCTATGCTTTTGTAACACTTTGAAAAATGTAAATATAAATTTTCACAAATTTCTAGTGAGCCAATTAATTTCAGTAAATTGAAAACAGTAGCACGTTTGTAAGAAAACAGAGTATCCTATTTAGGAATGAAAAACAGTATGATGAACTAGCAAAGACATAATGGAAATTGTGTAAAGGAACTTGTATAGGTCTAGAATACAAGCATGAACTCAAATCTAAAAATGAAAATGCACAAAGGATCAAGCAATAAACTCAAAAACAGAATGTAAACCAAAGCAAGAAACAATCAAAGCAATAAAAGTACTACTAGAAGAAATGACAATTATGGAATAACATGACTTAAGACAAAACTTGACATGATTACAAAATTAAAAGACATATCACAAGATATAACAAGTGAAAGGAAGCTTAAGGTCAGCTCTAGGAAGGAGAATGCCATTCCAAAAGAGCAACCAAACTCATATGAACAATGAGTGCCATACCTTTTCACAAACACTTGGTGGAACAAAAGAAAAACAGCAAGAAAACTCAAAGTCAGCCTAAAACAGAAACATAAAGTGCAAGAAAATTAAAAGAGCTCAAGAATTAAAGTGCACACAACTCAACAATTAAATAAGAATGAACCTAAGACTCATGATACCACATGATGTGATTCCACTAGCCACAATAACATGATTCTTTGATATTCTATGGAATCAACTTGAGTTGGCAAAGATTAGGCACTTTTATAGAAGAGGATCAATGTTCTATATTTCAAGAACTCACCAAATCTTGCACCAAAAACCAAACTCACATGGAAGCTCCATTTACTATCAATTAAACCGATTAAAAAGCTGGAAAACAAGTTTGAACCGAACAAGAAAGAAGGAAAATAGAAAATGAACCGTTCAAAATCAAAGAAAAGGAAGAATAGTTGTTGGAAAACTGGAAACAGAACCAAAAACTCAAGAAAACCAACTCAAAACATGAACAACTAAAGAGAAAAAAAGGAAGGAGAATAGAAAACTTATAAAAATGGATGTAGATTGGTATGAACACGCCACTAGAAGTGATGGATGTTCCTAGATGAGTGTGCTGCCGCCACTTGAGGACACCATGGATCCTTCAAGATAAGACTAGAGAAGAAGGCTCAAAGCTCTCCAATGTTCTCTCAAAATTTGAGTAGAGTTTCTTTACTATCAATTTCAATCTAGCCAATACAATGAGGGAGGCCTCCTATTTATAGCATGAGGAGCCTTGGAGAACAAGTTGTGAGGGTAGTAAGGGAAGACACAATATGGTGCAGCCTAGGTCATTGACTTTGGTCAATGGCACACCATTTCACTCATTTCTAGAAGGTAGGGTTTCCTTCCTTCCCTAATGGACTTTATAAGCCTAAACTTATAACTTCACCTCCTTATTTACTTCTACACCTATCTACTAATACACCCCCCCTAAGACTCCTAACTAAAGACTAAAAGATGCTATAACAATAGAGGTTTCTAATGTTTCCCTCCAAGCACCATCAACCAAAGAAATTACAAAAAGAGAGAATAATTGTTCCCTAGCTCCTAAAACTTTGAACATGCTTCTTGTAAGCCTTTGAGGTGGGCTTTGATCTTCATGGGCGTCCTCTATTTGCACCTCTACCTCTTCTTGATCTTGTTGATTGGCCTCCATGTCCACTAGAGCTTGATCTCCATCACACTCTTTTTTCCCTTTTAAGGGTTTTTTATGAGGTCACCCAATAAAATTTTCAGTTAAGATACATAGTTAAGATATATTCTTAAATGTTTTGTACAATGCAGTTGAGAACCTGTCACTTGGGGTTAGAGGTCTCGAAAGTGGGAAGGTAGGTTCGTAAAGAACACCTCCTCTTCGAGTAAGAACGCCCAAGTTGAACATAAGGGTTCGCCAGTTAAATCCTCCCTCACTTATGGGCGATAAGAGGTTAGTTAAGAGCCTGTCACTTGGGGTTAGAGGTCTTGAAAGCGGGAAGGTAGGTTCGTAAAGAACACCTCCTCTTCAAGTGAGAATGCCTAAGTTGAACAGAAGGGTTTGCTAGTTAAATCCTCCCTCACTTATGGGCGATGAGAGGTTAGTTAAGAACCGAGGTCTCGAAAGTGGGAAGGCAGGTTCGCTAGAACACCTTCCCTCGAGTGAGAACACCCAAGTTGAACAGAAGGGTTCGCCAGTTAAATCCTCCCTCGCCTATGGGCGATGAGAGGTCAGTTAAGACTCGTCAGCTTGGGTTAGAAGTCTCGGAAGCGGGAAAGGAAGGTTCACAGAGAACGCCTCCCCATTCGAGTGAGAACACCAAGGACGACTCGTACCAGCGAAATCCTTCCTTGTCTTCAGCAAGGAGAGGTCAGGTGAATATTAAGCAAGGCGAATACAGATCAGTGCTAGAAGTCTCGAAGGGGTAAGGGGAGGGTTTGTAAAGGACACTTTCCCCTTTAGCGAAAGCTCCCAAGTTGAACAGCAGGATTTGCTAGTGAGACCCACACATGCCTATGGGTGATGAGAGGTCAACCAAAGAATGGCCTGTGTGTTAGAAGTCTCGAGGTGGAAGAGAGGGGTTCGTAGAGGATGCCTCCCACTCGAGTGAGAACACCAGGTTTAAATGAGGTGGTTCATCACTTAAGTCCTCTTTGACGTGGTGCAAGGAGAGGTCAGTGAAGCGATGTAGTCCATTCACCAGGGCTCACCCACGGTGTGGTCTCTTATCCTAAAGAGGAATTACACTCATCACCTCTTATCAGTGTTAAGCGTGCTACATTGCGAGAAGTTGAAGTTGCTAGCTAAGTACGCTAAAGTGTCCAAACAACTACTGAGTACCAAAAATGCAAGTTTCACAAAGAAGATATGAAGCGCCAAGGTAAACAAGTTGATCAAGACAGTTACATGCACAAAGTTAAATATTGTTAGATTGGAAGAGTAATTACAAAAGGGTGATTACAAGAAGTCCAGCCATGGAATATAGTTGCTCAAGATACCTATCTGGGCACTATTTGCCCGTCGACTACTAGCATAGATACAGAGAAAGGCGATAGGTCCATCTCAGGATGCGTGCAGGCAACCTGAGCAATGGCATCGCCAAAACCCTCCCCGTAGGCGTCGGCAGCATCTTCAGTCAGCTCCGCCTCTGTCTTCTTGAACAACTCGACTTGTTGGGCAAGCTCTTCCTCAACTTTGCCTAGCTGAACTTCTTGGTTGGTGGCCCTCTCCTCCAGCTTGACCACCTTTGCTTGGGCCCCTTCCAGCTGTTCCTCCAGATCAATGACTTTGTTGCGGAGGGGAAGGATCTTGGCCTCAAGTTGGAAGGCCTCCTACCCTTGGCGAAAAGGAGTTTCTTAGCTTCTTTCTCTGATTGGCACAGACTGCTCAGCTCCTGGTTCAAAGCAATCTCGCGCTTGGCAGCTGCTTAGACTTGAAGAGCCAACTCCTTCTTCTGCTCCAACTCCCTCCTCAGTTGGGCCACCTCTTCCCTTAGCTCCATTTTTGCATCCCCCTGGGTCAGCAGAACGCTGGAGGCGGCAAGGAATTCACCAAGGCCCTGACTTAGGCAGTTTCTTAGTGAACCCTGTCCAAGGCCTCCAGTGCTTCTTTGGAGGGTAGATGAGCAAGGGCATGTTGGAGAAGGGTGGGAAGTTCAGGGGCAGGAGGTGCTTGATCATCTTTGGGAGCATTCTCCCCTCCGCCTTCGATTGCCAGGAGTGGCTCGGGAGGAGAGGGGGCGCTTGGGGGGTGCTCCCTGAAGGATGGAGGTTGCCCCTCTGTGGCAGAAGTGGTCGCCACAGCAACCTCCACCCTGTTTCTTTTGAAGATAAGGCCTGAGCAGGTGTCCTCGTCTTCAGAAATCACCACTGCCGCTACCCTTTTCTACTTACTTTCGGAGGCGGGGCCTGGGACAGCAGCGGTGGGGGAAGAAGGGCTAGAGGGGCCTGAGCCACCTGCTGTGCAGCGACCCAGCAGGTCGGCTAGCCTTTTCTTCTTCTCAGCATCCAAGACCATATCTGCAACAAATAGCAAGTATGAGATAAGATGTGTGTAAGGACCTAGAAACTTTAAATGGGAATAAAAGTGTTATATTTAAATAATTTCAGAAGATGTTATTATTTAAAATACAAAGAGCTGGTAATAGAAGTTTCGTAGTAGTCGGACCTCGGACGTCGCCCAAGGTATGGGGTCAGCTGGTAGAGGTCGGTTGACCATTGTATTAACCAAGTAGTCAGGTGCGATGACTTTATCGTGAGGTAATCACGTGGGTGTGCTCGAGGAAGACATGTGGATCAAGAAGAGTAAAGGAAGAAAAGTGTAGCTTAGAAGTCTATGAGATCGCCGTTGTTGAAGACGGAGGCGATCTCCGACTTCTCTGGCACATAATCGCCTGTCGCCTAGATTACACATGAACGCCAATCGCCCATAGTGTACATGATCGCCGAAAGTGCACTTAGTATGTGGTCGAGATACTGGATCAACCATAGTGGGTTCCAAAAACCACGCGTATCGAGGTGTGGGTTAAGCCTTAGATACGCTGTGCATGCGAAGCTCTATGCTTGAGCATAAGAAATCGTCCTTAGTGTTGCATGCATGGGCACACGAGGAGTAGTGCTGATCTATTCTTGGAAATGTGAAGCTACCGACGTCACCAAGTCATGTGGAGGTGATACCTTGGACGTAACATAGTGGGATGAAGAACCTTCAGCAAGGCGTAGCGATGTGTCATCAGTCATCGCCAGGGCGCGAGGCATGCGAACATCGCCAGGGTGCGAGGCATGCGGGCATCGCAAGGGCGCGAGACATGCGGGCATCGCCAGGGTGCGAGAGGCATGCGGACATCGCCAGGGCGCGAGGCATGCGGTCATCGCCAGGGCGCGAGTGACATGCGGGCATCGCCAGGGCGCGAGTGGCATGCAGACATCGCCAGGGCGCGAGGCATGTGGGCATCGCCAGGGCGTGAGAGACATGCGGGCATCGCCAGGGCGCGAGGCATGCGGGCATCGCCAGGGCGCGAGAGACATGCGGACATCGCCAGGGCGAGAGACATGCGGGCGTCGCCAGGGAGAGACATCGGTCGTCTTCCAGAGAGAGACATCGGTCGTCTTCCAGAGAGAGACATCGGTCATCCGCCAGGATGAGTCATCGGTGGAAGGTTATCGCGCGATGTCGTGTTTCACACAGATAAGGTGGGACCCAGGGCCCAACATGAGACGCCCTGCACGCGCGACACGTAGACAAAAAGGGTGTTTCAGAATAGTTGGCATCAAAGAGTTGGTCTGCGCAGAGACACACGTGGCCGTACTGTTCAAGGAAGTGTGCACGCAAGCTTTCCTGCAGAGTGGGTGGTGGCAGCGGCAATTGTGGACAAGTTGGTTTAGATTCAAAAAACTCACTTCTGAGAGGAAAAGGAACGTTGCAGTGGTTCAAGAGTTACAGGGTGAGTTTACCTTCATCCTTTTCCTTTCTCTCCTTCGCGCTGCGATTCAGGCATCCTCAAGCACCAGTACGACGAGCGACGACTGCCCTTGGACACCTGGGAGGTTCTCTACAAGTTCTCCAAACCAGACACTAAAGCAGAGTTAAGGCATCTTTAAGCTTCGGTGGGTTTTGGAGCTCTTGGTGATTTGCGCAAGTTCAGGTAAGGGAAGCTAGCATTTTCGTTTATAAAACTTTAGGCGAGTAGGTTCTGAAGTGAGGGCGACGTGGTCACCGGTTTCATATTCTTTTCACGATGCTCTGTTTTTATGTGTGGGGCGACGTGATCGCCGGTTTAATGTTGTCTTCGAAATCCCCTGTTTTAGTGTCGCTTTGAACTTGTTTGAGATTGATATGTGAAATGCATGTGATATTGGAAAAATCTGAACCTTGGTACGATTGTTGCTGTGGTTGGAATTGTTCATTTAAGTGCTGTATGGTGCATTGGGTGAATTGATGATATCTTGCTGTCCTGTGTGGACTTCATTAGCTGTCCTGTGTGGACTTCATTAGCTGTCCTGTGTTGACTTCATTAGCTATCCTATGTCGACTTCATTAGCTGTCCTGTGTGGACTTCATTAGCTGTCCTGTGTGGACTTCACTTGCTGTCCTGTGTGGACTTCATTAGCTGTCCTGTGTGGACTTCTTTAGCTGTCCTGTGTGGACTTCAGTAGCTGTCCTGTGTGGACTTCACGAGCTGTCCTGTGTGGACTTTACAGTGGTGTGGTATGTGTCTATGTGTGGTGAGTTAGTGGAAGTCTAACGTGAGAAAGAGAATTGTTGAAATTTGATAAACACTTGATGGTTTATGTGAAACAAATAACACTTGATGAAATTGTGAAGTGTGTGAAATGAATGGGAAAATTAATGGATTTTACGTGAGTATTTTAAAATTGTTTTATCTTGATTTTAAAGTTTCATATCCAAATTCTCTTTAAAATATCTAGCTTACCCTGCATTTTTAGGCTCCCAGCATGAGACGTCTTGCATGCGCGACACGTAGACAAAAAGGGTGTTTCAAAATAGTTAGCATCAGAGAGTTAGTATGGAAAGTGACCCAGAGTTGGTGCGCAGAGACCCACGTGGTCATACTGTTAGAGGAAATGTATACGCAAGCTTTCCTGCAGAGTGGGTGGTGGCAGCGGTATTTCTGGGCAAGTTGGTTTAGATTCAAAACTCACTCCTGAGAGGCAGTGGACGTAAACAGTTGATGGAATGTATTAAAACCCCTATAAGAGGGATGTTTCTTTTTGAGATACAATGTATGGGATGATGTATTTTCAATATATATACATATGTTGATTTTATAAATTAATGTCTACGCTTATTTTATTATATAAATATGAAAAGACTTTGAGGGGCGTTACATTTAATGGTATCAGAGCAGTTTGTCCTTAGGATGACCTGAGGAGAGTGGGTTCATTGTGTTTCTTCTGCTACTGGAGTTTTAATCAAAGCTATAGTCAAAGGTTTTCAAATGTTTTCTGATTGAAATCTTGTTTGTGCTTTAGTAGATATAGGCTCTAAATGAAAAATTTTAGTATTAAGAGTGAAAGGATCTTGATAAAGTAGTGAGGGTGCACACTCATAACTGAATCGAGATGTTCTCAATCTTAATTCTAAAAGTTTGATGTTGAGCATATATCCACTTCTGGTGTGTTTTATCCCAATTATTAAGTGTGGTGATATTTGATTGATAGTTTTGTACCCATGACTATTCGGTGTTATGCTTTCTATTTTTGAGCATTATGATTCTGTTGATGAACTCAAATTCTAAATGACTTTGAGATGCTGACCTTTGTAAGGTCTAGATATTACCTCCTGAATGGATTGATTTCTTATCGATCTCATTCTTGTAGTTGTAGGGAATATAGAAACCAATAGTTTCAAAATCTAAAACGGAGAAAGATGGCTCGTAGACCTCCTACCCCTCCCTAACCTTCTTCGGAAATGAGCCAGATTGCCAAGGCTATTGAGATGATGGCAACTGCCATCCAACAACAGAATGCAGCAATGGCTCAGAATCATCAAGCTGCAATGCACCATTGGGAAACTGCTCGGTCGGCTGAAACAGCTTCCCACGTCGGTCAGCCTCAGGAACAGATGGGACTGACCGAGTTCATGAGGCACAACCCACCCAAGTTCAGTGGGAATGCTACCCCTGATCAAGCAGATCAGTGGGTCAGGGAGTTGGAGAAAATCTTTAGGGCGACCTCCTGCCCTGAAGAGAAGAAATTGGTATTCGCCACCTATCTGCTATCTGGAGAAGCCGAGTTCTGGTGGATGGGAGCTCAGCAGATGATGGAAGCCAGAGCTGATGTTTTAGACTGGGAGAGCTTCAGGGTGAGATTTCTGGAAAAATACTTCCCAGATAGTGCAAGGTTTGCGAAGGAAGCAGAATTCCTCAGATTGGAGCAGGGGGAGATGTCTGTGAATGCTTATGCTGCTCGGTTTGAGTACCTCGCCCGATTCTATACCCAAGCTACCTCTGAGGCTTGGAGGTGTAGGAAATTTGAAGAAGGACTGAAGCATGAGCTGAAGAGGACCATAGCACCTATGTGCATAAGAGAATTTCACGCCTTAGTGGAGAAGGCGATGATGGTGGAGACACTGGAGAAGAGTGACTCTCGGGTGATCAGGTCACACCCAGGGGATTCTTCCAGTGGGAAGGCCAAGGTGCAGCAATAGCAGAATAAGCCTTATGCGAGACCTCCACAGCATAGGGCAGAAGCAGCACCGCCCCAGTTTCAGCAGCAACAGCCCTGGAAACTCAGATGTTTCCATTGTGGTGGACCACACACATCCAATGTGTGCCCCAAGAGAAATTCAGAGAGAAGATGCTACATCTGCCGAAAGACGGGACACCTTGCTAGAGAGTGTCCTAACGGGTATAGGGCGACTCAACCCAGTGGTTCCCAGCAGTTGAGGAACGAAGGTAGCAGACCTCAGGCAGCAGGGAGAGTGTTTGCCATGTCTGGAGCGGAGGCATCTCAGTCAGGTAACATAGTACAAGGTGCTTGTTTATAGCTGGTAGATACGTTAGAGTTTTGTTTGATTTTGGAGCAACACACTCTTTTGTGTCAAATCGGCGTGCAACCGAACTGGGCCTTCTAGTGAAGGAGCTGCCGTTTGAACGGTTGGTCTCTACACCTGCATCAGGACAGGTTTTGACCTCCCCAGTTTGCTCTGAATGTCCATTGATAGTAGAGCGACGCAGGTTCAAAGTGAATTTAATCTGTCTACCTCTTCAGGATCTGGATGTTATCCTGGGAATGGATTGGCTATCTGCCAATCACATTCTCATAGATTGCAGTAGGCAGAAAGTGGTGTTTCCAGATCTCCAAGAGTCAGATATGATATCTGCTCAGCGTATATGGTCGGAGTTGAAAGAAGGGGCGACGTGCCTTGTGATCCTAGCTCAAGGGGGAGTGAAGAATGATGAAGATATGGGCTGTATACATGTGGTGAAGGATTTCATGGATGTATTTCCAGAAGAAATACGTGGACTACCTCCTAAGAGAGAGATGGAATTCTCTATTGTGTTGGTACCTGGAGCTGGACCAATGTCAATGGCTCCAGCTGAGTTGATGGAATTAAAGAAGCAAGTGTAAGTTAGATTTAGTTGTACCAAGGTTTAGTTTCAGCTACATATAAGTTATGGAGAGTAAATAAGTAGTATGTTGAGGGTTTAAAGACTTAAGCATGTGTATCCATGGGAAGTACCAAAGTTAAGTTCCAAGAATGAAAGAATGAATTTTCTTTTATTTGAAGCTTGGAAGATGTTTATGTCGATGAAACAGCATGAGATGGCTCTAGCTTAACCACAAGCTTAAAAGGAAAGATGAGATATTGTATTTATGTCTAAAGTTCAATTAGACAGAGAAATTTGCTGAAAAAATACTAGGTAGAGAAGTTACTGGGATAAGAGAGAAAGCTTCACGCAGAATGGATGCTGTTTTGTTGATCGTGATTTGAAAGATGAGTATGGAAATGGTGGGTTGAGATTAAAGGCTCCTGATGCCGTAAGTCTCCTGAACTTGGCAAATGAGGATGCAGTTCTGCCTGTGAATGTAGAAGGGAAGGAGGTAATGGCTATGGATAAGAATAAGGGTAAGCCGTGTTATGATGATGTTGAGTTCTTCTAGCGATGTTAGTAAATTGCAGAAAGTTGGATGTGGAAGCAGAACTTTCCGTGCCTTGTGTTTCTAATGGGATGGGATTTGCAGCTAATCCTTTAAATGGGCAGTTGTGGTGGTCAGCGTTTCGTTTCTGATCCTAGAAACAATGCTGCATTGTCAGCTGTGGCAACAAGTCCTCACCCTGAACACAGTGAGGGATTTATGATCTGCGTGTTGAATACTGAGCACCTTGAGATCCCATGCAATGCTAATATGGATGTATCCATTGGAATTCCTGTGTTAGCAGCTCTGAAATCCCAACCATCTGCTAAAGGGGTGGGTTTTTCCTAATCTGCTATTAGTAATCTAAGAAGAAATGAACTAGAGGGGCTCCTGAAGAAAGAAACCGTGCTCCCTCAAGCTTTTGCTGCTTCACCATCGGTTTGACAAGAAACGATGCCTGATGTGAAGTCAAGCTACAAACCGGTTGTTTCTGAACTGAAAAAAAAAGAAAATCCTGGAAGAAACTCCATCTCTCCAGTTTCTAGACAGAATAATAATGTTGATGTCAACCCAAGTCATTGCAGATCAGTTCATGCCAATGAAGGACATCTAAAACAAGAGGAATTAGAAGTTTTAAGGATCAAGTATTTGAGAAAGGTTTTCTCGTCTGCAAGTCTCTACTTCAACCAATGAAATGACAGATCAGAGGATTCAACTTGGGAGTTAGAAGAAACCATGAGAGAAGCCAATCCCTACCTCTTTTCCTTGTAATTCAATTTTCGAGGACGAAAATTTTTCTTGTTGGGGAGAATGTAAGGACCTAGAAACTTTAATTGGAATAAAAGTGTTATATTTAAATAATTTCAGAAGATGTTATTATTTAAAATACAAAGAGCTGGTAATAGAAGTTTCGTAGTAGTCGGACCTCGGACGTCGCCCAAGGTCTGGGGTCAGCTGGTAGAGGTCGGTCGGCTGACCATTGTACTAACCAAGTAGTCAGGTGCGATGACTTTATCGTGAGGTAATCACGTGGGTGTGCTCGAGGAAGACATGTGGATCAAGAAGAGTAAAGGAAGAAAAGTGTAGCTTAGAAGTCTACGAGATCGCCGTTGTTGAAGACGGAGGCGATCTCCGACTTCTCTGGCACATAATCGCCTGTCGCCTAGAGTACACATTATCGCCAATCGCCTAGAGTACACATTATCGCCAATCGCCTATGGTGTACATGATCGCCGAAAGTGCACTTAGTATGTGGTCAAGATGCTGGATCAACCATAGTGGGTTCCAAAAACCACGCGTATCAAGGTGTGGGTTAAGCCTTAGATACGCTGTGCTTGCGAAGCTCTATGCTTGAGCATAAGAAATCGTCCTTAGTGTTGCATGCATGGGCGCACGAGGAGTAGTGCTGATCTATTCTTGGAAATGTGAAGCTACCGACGTCACCAAGCCATGTGGAGGTGATACTTTGGACGTAACATAGTGGGATGAAGAACCTTCAGCAAGGCGTGGCGATGTGTCATAAGTCATCGTCGGGATGAGAGACACGCGGGCATCGCCAGGGCGAGAGACATGCGGGCATCGCCAGGGCGAGAGACACACGGGGATCGCCAGGGCGAGAGACAGACGGTCAACGCCAGGATAAGGGACGCATCGGTCGTCTTCCAGGGAGAGACATCGGTCGTCTCCCAGGGAGAGACATCGGTCGTCTACCAGGGAGAGACATCGGTCGTCTCCCAGGGAGAGACATCGGTCGTCTTCCAGGGAGAGACATCGTTCGTCCGCCAGGATGAGACATCGGTGGATAGTCATCGCGCGAGCAGTCATCGGTGGAAGGTTATCGCGCGATGTCGTGTTTCACACAGATAAGGTGGGACCCAGGCTCCCAGCATGAGACGTCTTGCATGCGCGACACGTAGACAAAAAGGGTGTTTCAGAATAGTTAGCATCAGAGAGTTGGTATGGAAAGTGACCCAGAGTTGGTGCGCAGAGACCCACGTGGTCATACTGTTAGAGGAAATGTATACGCAAGCTTTCCTGTAGAGTGGGTGGTGGCAGCGGCATTTCTGGGCAAGTTGGTTTAGATTCAAAACTCACTCCTGAGAGGCAGTGGACGTGGCTGTGGTTCAAGAGTGATTGAGAGAGTTAGCGTTGGTTCCCTGTTCCTTTCCTCTCCTTCTCCCTGCGTTCAGACGTCCTAGCAAACCAGTTGAAGATCGGCGACTGCCCCTGGATTCTTGACGTTGTGCTCTGCAAGTGTTCTGATCAAAGCCGTGAAACAGAGTTAAGGCATCCTTGAATCGCGTTGGGTTGGAGCTCGTAGTGAGATTCTATGCAAGTCCAAGTAAGGGAAGCTAGCATTTTCGTTTATAAAAACTTTAGGCGAGTAGGTTCTGAAGTGAGGGCGACGTGGTCGCCGGTTTCATATTCTTTTTCACGATGCTCTGTTTTTATGTGTGGGGCGACGTGATCGCCGGTTTTACTGTTGTTTTCGAAATCCCCTGTTTTAGTGTCGCTTTGAACTTGTTTGAGATTGATATGTGAAATGCATGTGATATTGGAAAATCTGAACCTTGGTACGATTGTTGCTGTGGTTGGAATCGTTCATTTAAGTGTTGTATGGTGCATTGGGTGAATGGATGATATCGAGCTGTCCTGTGTGGACTTCACGAGCTGTCCTGTGTGGACTTCACTAGCCGTCCTGTGTGGACTTCACGAGCTGTCCTGTGTGGACTTCACTAGCCGTCCTGTGTGAACTTCACGAGCTGTCCTATGTGGACTTCACTAGCTGTCCTATGTGGACTTCACGAGCTGTCCTGTGTGGACTTCACTAGCTGTCCTGTGTGGACTTCACGAGCTGTCCTGTGTGGACTTCACTAGCTGTCCTGTGTGGACTTTACAGTGGTGTGGTATGTGTCTATGTGTGGTGAGTTAGTGGAAGTCTAACATGAGAAAGAGAATTATTGAAATTTTATAGACACTTGATGGTTTATGTGAAACAAATAACACTTGATGAAATTGTGAAGTGTGTGAAATGAATGGGAATTCTAGATGGATTTTACGTGGGTGTTTTAAATCTGTTTATATTGATTTTAAAGTTTCGTACTTCAAGTTTTAGAATAGCTAGCTTACCCTGTGTTTTGTTCTATGGCTGTTTTTCTTAAAACTTTGATGATCGTGTATTTTACACGGGAGCAGATGATGTTGCAGGTAGTCGAGCTCCTCAGTGAGCAGTTGGAGGAAGAGATCGCCTGTTTTCTTTTTATGCTGTATTTTGGTTTTATTTCGAAACAGTTGATGGAATGTATTAAAACCCCTATAAGAGGGACGTTTCTTTTTGAGATACAATGTATGGGATGATGTATTTTCAATATATATACATATGTTGATTTTATAAATTAATGTCTACGCTTATTTTATTATATAAATATGAAAAGACTTTGAGGGGCGTTACAGAACCGAGACATATGCATCACATTCTCTGCCAAAGACGCGCCTTTTTGTCTCATGCTCGTCATCCCTGTGCTTCCTCAGGTCTTCACAAGAAGTGAGTTTTGAGGTCTCAGCAAGGAGTTCCTCTGGGGCCCACTAGTAGAGGGCCCTGTAATCAACAGCGGGAGGAGGGTTGGAAGTGGTTTTGGTTCTTGCCATCTCGAATCTAAAACAAAATGAGAGGCAAGAAGAAGGAAAACAAAGGTTTAGAAGAAAGCGATGGTATGTTTCGAACGGTGGACAACGACTCAAAGACGAAGAACGCAAACAGGAACAAAAGAACAAAAAAACCGTAAAATGCAGAAATCATAAACAGTCCCAGAGCAGTTATAGTATATAAGGGGTAGCAGAATCATGAAATAAAGGCAAGAGGAAGAGTAAAAATCATACCTTTGAGTATGTGAAGACGAGGGGTCGCGAAGGTTGGAGTGGGAGTGGAAGCGTTCAAGAGAAGATGGTGATCTCAAAGGTTTGAGTGAAAAGTGATGAAACAGTGTTGAGGTGCGGGTTTTTGAAGGGGTTTAACATAGGCAAGGGAGCGTAAATGTTAAGAAGCCCTAACTATTGATCAAGCCACACGTCCGCAGATTAAGGGGGTTTGGTGAGATGTCCCTTCAGCGCACTGTTCATGTCCTTTCACTCAGCGCCACATAGGTCGCCCGAGCCGATGACTCAGTCTCTTCACTGAACAAGTTAACAGCTTGAGACTGGGGGGCTTGTATACCGACCAGTCCTCGAACACCGAGAACAGCTAGTAATGGTGAGCCACGTCAACTGGGTCCCACAGCATGGGCCAGGGCCATGTGGGCTGGGTCCCACGGATAGTATGGACTAGTGGCTGATTAGTCATCAGCGCGTCGATCACCGGAGTGGAACGATGTGTCCTCATCACGCAACAGGGTGATGAGTCTTCGGCAACAGGGTGTGACAAGGTGACATCGGTCTTGGGTGTTTCGAACAACAGAACTAGAACATCTAAGGTGGGTCCTGAGAGAAGACCAGTTATCAGTAAAATGCCCAGAGGTAAGGAGAGGCCTAAATCACGAAGCATCCATGCGTGTGGCATGGAAAACACAGTTAGGTGTAGAGTCTTGGAGGGTTGAGTGCCCATCAGGATTAGGGTTTCCAAGTGAGGCCGCATGCATGGCACGTGAACAGTGAATGCGCACTCCCAGGACAGGTGGCCCCAGAGATTAGGTGCATGAGGGGGTATCCAGGTGGCCATCCTGTTAGATTACCCTAAGTCTGGGTAATAGCGACGCAAGGGCATTCTTGTACAAACCCTAAATATGGGTAGCGGTGCAGAGGAAACCCTAGACTATATAAAGGGTAGTAAAACAATTCACAAAGGTACGCAATTTCTAGACCTAAACTGAGATACTCAATACACTTGGTGTGCTTGCCCCAGTATTGACTTGAGCATCGGAGTGCAAACGGCCTCTAGGGCACCCCTTTCTGTCTTTGCAGGTGCAGGTTGTTTCGATACAGTAAAGCGTAACCTAAGGAGAGGGAAGGAGGCATGTGATTGTCGTAGAGTCAACCGACAGGAGAGTCAACCGGCAAGAACATTAGCTGAGGGAGCATTGACAACAAGGTACCTGATGTTTTCTGTTCGTGAGGCCACACCTTTTGTGAAGGTGGTCCTCAGCTCTATGTGGCCACGCACTTCTACCTAGTCTCCTGCGAACCCATACAAACAACCAGTATAAGGCCTCAACTGGTCAAGAGACAACAGTAGTTTGTTGAAATTCAACCAGAAGATCACGTCGGCCAAGCTTCCTTGATCTACTCGCACACGGTGCACCTTCCTTCCCATTGTGACTACTGATATTACCACCGGGTCATTGTCGTGGGGAATGACATCCTGGCGATCAGCCTTGGTGAAGGTGAGGTCGATGTCAGGAGTGTGGGCTTCCTCGTACATCTTTACCGCCATCACTGAGCATGCGTATTTCTTCCGCTGAGAAGCGGTACAGCCTCCTCCTGAAAAACCTCCTGAGATGGTGTTGATTTCACCATGAATGGGTACCTCGTGCCCTTGATCACTCCTTAGGGCTGCTAACGCCTGATCCTTCTATGGCTAGCACAAGTAATCATTCAAGAAACCACTCTTCACCAGCTTATCCAACTGATGGCCTAGGACCAAACAGTTGCGGATGAGGTGACCAAACGCTGTGGAACTCGCACCACGCATTCTTACTAGGCCCCAATCTTTTGTCAGTCTTTGGGGGCATCGTTAGCCTATCCGCTATGTTGGGGATAACGATCAACTCCTTCAATTCTACTATGAAGCTATGTCTGGGGGGCGCATCCTCCTTCGCGCACGCCCTGGTCTGGGGCTTCCTGGCTGCATAGGGTTGTTGTATCCCTTGAGCCTTGTTCTCTGTTGTCGCCTCATGTACTCTCATGGGCTGAGGTCGAGTTGGCCCTTGTGATCGTGCGGGGGCAATGCTCTCGCGCTTCTTTGTGAGTTCCCCTTCTGCGACTATATGGGCTACCGCCCTACGCCTGATCTCACAAAGGTTTTGGGGAGATTCCTGATGAGGGACTCACTGAAGGGTCCTGGCAAAATCCCCTTCCTGAAGGCGTGCACCACCATATCCTCATCCTTAGTGTGCAGGTTTACCACCATTGCCCCAAACCTATTAAGGTAATCCTTCAAGGGCTTTCCCTGGTACTTCCTTACGTCGAAAAGATCGTAAGACACCGGCGGGGGAGCCCGATTGACGATGTACTGCTCCCTGAACAATGCAGAGAACTGTGCGAATGACGTCATGTGTCCGCTAGGAAGGCTGATGAACCACTCTAACATTGTGCCAGTCAGCGTGGTCATGAACAGCTTGCAATGTACAACATTAGAGCCTCCTGCCAACATCATCTGGGTATGGAATGCCATGAGATGTGCCTTCGGGTCCTCCACCCCTGTAAAGGTGGTCTTAGGGCCTACGAAGGTGGGTGGTACCACGGTGTCCAAAATAGCCTGCGAAAATGGCATTGGGAATGCCCTGGGCAGCATAGGCGGGGCTTGATCATCCATCACGCGTTCCCCCGCCTGCTACAAATTCTGCAAATTCATGCGCAGTTCCCCATTGGTCCTGCGCAACTCTTCGTTCCTGGCTTGTGACGCGACCAGGTCAATCTGGATTCATTCTTGATCTTCCTTAGACACTGCCACCGTCTCTTGGAGGGCGCACATTGTCTCTATAATCTGCTGCATGGTGATGTTTTCACCTCTGTTTGGTGCGGCAGCGGTAGGTCCTTGTCTGGGATTCCTCATTTTTCTAGATCTCTCCTCTCTGCTTGTGAATGGGACCTTGTTTTATTTTGGCCCCACGGTGGGCGCCAAATGTTCTTGCCAGTTAACTCTCCTGTCGGTTGACTCTACGACAATCTCGCATCCTCTTCTTCTTTCTCAGGTTGATGCTTCACTAGATTGAAACAATCTATACCTGCAAAGACAAGGGGGCGCCCTGGAGGCTGTTTGCACTCTGACGCTCAAGTCAATACTAGGGCTAAGAAACAGTGTGTATGTGTCTAACAGTTCTAGTCTCAAAAGCTGCGTACCATTTTAGGGTTTCTTACTATTTTTTATATAGTCTAGGGTTTTCCCTGTCTCTGTTACCAACATTTAGGGTTTCTGCAGGAATACCATTGAGTCGCCATTACCCAGTCTTAGTGTAATTTAGCGCGTAGGGCTTCCCTTGCTGGAGTGCAACCTCCCACTTGGGTACCAACTTGTGCACCTAATCTTTGGGCCCAGCCATTCTGGGGGTGCCCTTAACTGTTCACGTGCCATGCATGCAGTCTGACCCTGGGAAACCTTAACCCTAGTGGGCCTCAGAGTTCCTAGGCCCCTTTGCTGGTGCTGCGCCCAAATGCGCTATTCACACCACACGCACGAGCACCTTGTGACTCCGACTTCCCCCTAACTCTGGGCGTTTCATTGATAACTGGTATGTTTCCTGGGGTCCACCTCTCTCGGCCCAGTTAGCTGTTCGAATCATTGATTCCCGATGTCACATCGGCTTCACTCTATTGTCGAATACACATCGGCATACCTCCTGATCAATCTCCGACCACTAATCGGCACGCTGGCTCATCCCGCTTGAAGGACACTATCTCACATCGCTTGTGGGACCCAGCTTACGTGGCCCACTACTGCTAGCGGTCATCGATGTCTGAGGATTGGTCGGTACAGTACCAAGCACCGCTATTTATAATGGAGAGGACCGGTCATGTTTACAAGGGAAAAGAAGTTGGAAGAGTCACTCTTCTAGCTCCTTCTAGCGCCTAAGAGAGAAAGGAGTAGGAAGAGTCACTTCTTCCAATTTTTTCTAAAAAATGCACCTATGATGCCTTATTGATCCGGTCGGTCATCGGTAGTCGATGACATCAGCAGCAGTTGACCACGTGGACCATTCACAGGGTAACACGTGGTAGAGGATAGCAGGCGAATCAGGGAGGCGATCACTCAGAATGGTAATCACCTATCGCCTGTGATGATGAGTAATCGCCAATCGCCTTGAGGTGAGTAATCGCCTATCGCCTTGAGGATGAGTAATCGCTCATCGCCGGCATGGATCAGTAATCGCCTCGTTTGCATATGATCGCCGTGTGTTAAGGTTAGGAGATCAGGTGGTCAGCAAGTCGCCGAAAGAGCACATCGCCGGGTGTTGGAGAAGACTTGGCAAGCACTTGTTGTATGGTCTAAGTACAGAGGATAAGTGGCATATCTGCCACCATGTGTAGTGTGAGCTGCGATGCCCAGGGTTAACCAGCTCGCCATGTTAAGGTTGCGCCCAGAGTAGCCTGTGTACTAAGCTACTCCCTGTGTGGATAACTTAGTTGCAGGGGCACAGTGGAAGTAACGTTTCAGCTGCAGATACTCCAGATGGTGACACGTGTATGACCAGATGTTATCCACGTGTCAAGAGGAATAACCGTCAGGAGAGAGGAAGACTCAGGTATATATACGAAACTCTTAACGAAATTGAAAAGGGTTTTTACAGATTCTTACAGCTTACACATTTGAGAGTTTCAGTTACACACGAGTCTCACAGAGAGATTCAGATATAGTTTTGGTGTTCCTGTTGCTTGACTTGAGCGTCGGAGCTACAACGGCCGCCAGAGGCGCCGTCTGTGTGTCTTGCAGGCAGCGTTTGGAGTTCAAGCGGTGGTTCTTGGAGCGTTCCTGCAGAACAGAGGGCTAGACGAAGGAGTGACGAGGCGATCATCCACGTTCGAGTCAAGCAGCAGGATCATTTGGCGCCCACCGTGGGGCCCGTGTGAATTTTGCTCCCATCCACGTCGCAGTTTCTTGAGGTTCTTGCAGTTTCTTGGAGCTTCTTGATCTTTTCGTCGAGGTTTCTTGAAGTTACTTCGAAGTGTTGAGAAGATGAGAAGAAGAACCAGGCAAACCTCACCTGCGCCATCTGCTGAAGAAGGAGCTGTTACCATGGCGCAGGCAGTGGAGATGATGCGCGCGTTGCAAGATAGCGTCGCGGAATCGAGAGCTGATCAGGAGAAAATGCGTGCAAAGCTGACTGCATCGCAGAGAAGAAACGAAGAGTTGAGCCGTATGAATGAAGAGCTGCGTAGGGAATTGCAGGCACAGAAGGAGCGCGCAGCTGAAGAGAGGACGTCGACGCCACCGTCGCCTCCGAGAGCATTCCCTATGCCTTTCTCCCCCGAAATCATGAACACGGTGGTGCCTCCCAATCTGGTGGGACTGAAAGCGTCGTTGACGGGGGTGGAAGATCTAGAAGCACACCTGATAGCCTTCCACACTCAGATGATGCTGACTGGAGGTTCAGATGCTGTGTACTGCAAGCTGTTCATAAGTACGTTGCGCGGAGTGATGATGGAGTGGTTCGTGAGCCTGCCAGAGGGCCACGTCACTTCCTTCCATCAGTTTACGAAGCTGTTCACAGAGCAGTACATCATTAATCGACCTGCGCCAGTGGTGTCCTACGACCTGTTTGACGTGCGCCAGTATCAGGGGGAGCCGTTGAAGGACTACCTCAATCGCTTTGGGGCGCAGGTGGTGAGATTGCCCGTCAAGGATGAAGACATGCTGGTGCATGCATTCAAGAGAGGTGTCTTCCCTGGTCCTTTCAGTGAATCGCTCATCAGGAGCCACCCTGCCACCTTCACCGAGATACGGCGACGCGTGGTGGCACACATAGTAGCAGAGACAGAGGTCTCTGAGAAGAGAGGAAGTGCTGCACCGTCGAAGCCACGTGGAGGTCAGGGGAATCAGCAGCAACGGGCGTGGGTGCATGAGATCAAGGAAGGGACAAAGGAGCAGGGAAGGTCTCGCCCTTATGCACCAAGGAAGGACCAGACCAGGGGGCGTGCAAGCAACGCACCCCCGAGGTATGATTTCATGATAAGTTTGGCGAAGCTGATCGCCATCCCTGCTGTGGCAGCAAGACTCCATGTGCCAGAGAAAACCGACAGGGTACTTGGAGGGAGGAAGGATGAGTGGTGTGAATTCCATCAAGCTTATGGACATACACTCCGTAACTGCCTGGCGTTGGGGCGTCAGCTTGCTGAGTTGGTGGAGACAGGGTTCCTGACCGATTACCTGCAGAAGACACAAGGTGATCGCGCTTCGGGGTCCCAGGAAGGCGACCAGCAGCATGAACTCCCTGTGTTTGGGGAGGTGAGGTGATGGAAGAGGCTACACTGGGGGGGCTCCCAGAGCTGAAGTGGAAGGCATGATCGCCCCACGTGTGTGCATCGCCAGGGCGGTCGTCGCCGGTTAAAGGAGACCCCATCCAGAGTGGTTGAGACGTTGGAGAATGGAGCTTGTCGGCTGGTGACTCTGGACGGAACGACTATTCCAAGAACCCAGGACGCTACACGCTTCTTTCCTACTTTCATTAAGTTGTAAAGTAGATGAGCTATCGCGCTGTACACACACTTAGTGTATTAAACAATTGAGCAGATCAGGGGCACTCTTTTTAACGATGCCACCCAATAAAAGATTTTCAGTACATAAAGTGTGCGAGTGTTCCCAGTTTAAAGTTCTCCTTGCCCTAGGTGCAAGACCAGGTGATCGGTGGTGAGTTACCGAGTGGCCACCACCCGCAGATCAGCCCTAGATAAGCACTGGGATGTAGAGTGCGATCAGCCATCAGTGCATGCAGACCGTGATCAGCCGTCGGTGCATGTAGAGAGTGAGTACTCGGTCGGTGCACGGTCATCGGGGTCTTGCTAACACGTGTTAAGCTGGGACCCAAGTTCCCAGCGAGAGCGTTAAGCATGCACCTCGTATGATTCCAGAAGAAGAGATCCTCGCCGGTCGGGACGTCGGTGAACGTGCGATGAGGCAATGCAGGCAGGGCGCGCCCAGTGTGTGCTGTAAGGACCTGTAAAATTAAATTGGAATAAAAAGGGATATATTTTAAATGAATTCTAAGTATGTTTTTATTTAAAATAAAAAAGGAAGGAAAGTGTAGTTTAGAAGACTATGAGATCGCCTGGTTAGTACATGATCGCCTGTCGCCTAGGTTGCACGTGATCGCCAGTCGCCTATGGTGCACATGATCGCCGAAAGTGCACTCAGTATGTGGTCAGGATACTGGATCAACCAGAGTGGGTTCCAAAAACCACGCGTATCGAGGTGTGGGTTAAGCCTTAGATACGCTGTGCATGCGAAGCTCTATGCTTGAGCATAAGAAATCGTCCTTAGTGTTGCATGCATGGGCGCACGAGGAGTAGTGTTGATCTACTCTTGGAAATGTGAAGCTACCGACGTCACCAAGTCATGTGGAGATGATACCTTGGACGTAACATAGTGGGATGAAGAACCTTCAGCAAGGCGTGGCGACGTGTCGTCAGGCATCGTCGGGCGCGAGGCATGCGGTCATCGCTAGGGCGCGAGACTTGCGGGCATCGCCAGGGCGCGAGGCATGCGGTCATCGCCAGGGAGAGACATCGGTCGTCCGCTAGGATGAGGCATCGATGGTTAGTCATCGCGCGAGCGGTCATCGGTGGAAGGTTATCGCGCGATGTCCAGTTTCACACAGATAAGGTGGGACCCAGGCTCTCAGCATCAGACGTACTGCACGCGCGACACGTAGACAAAAAGGATGGTTCAGAATAGTGACCTCAGAGTGTTAGCCTGCGCAGAGGCACGCGTAGTCGTACTGTTCAGGGAAGCGTACACGCAAACTTCCCTGCAGAGTGGGTGGTGGCAGCGGCTTTTGTGGACAAGTTGGTTTAAGATTCAAAAACCCACTTCTGAGAGGCCAAGGACGTTGCACTGGTTCAAGAGTGAAAGAGTGAGTTTACCTTCATTCTTCTCCTTTTCTCTCCTTCGCGCTGCGATTCAGGCATCCTCAAGCACCAGTGCGACGAGCGACGACTGCCCTTGGAGCACCTGGGAGGTTCTCTGCAAGTTCTACAAACCAGACGCTAAAACAGAGCTAAGGCATCCTTTAAGCTCGGTGGGTTTTGGAGCTCTTGGTGTTTTGCGCAAGTCCAGGTAAGGGAAGCTAGCCTTATTTCCAACGAAAACCTTATATTAGATGATTGAGATGATGGGGCGACGTGGTCGCCGATTTTTCAACTGTTATTGCATAATCCCCTGTTTTTGGACGAGATCGCCGGTTTTGGCGTTGTTTTTCGAACTCCCCTGTTTTTGTGTGGTTTGAAACTGTTTGAGATTTAAATGTGATATTCGAAAATCTGAACCAGGGGATGATTGTTGTTGTGATTGGAATTGTTCATTAAATGTTGTATGATGTGTTGAATATTGTGAATGTGGGATCAAGGCATAGTATTTTCAGGAAAGAAAATACCGTGTAAGATCGTGTAGGATGTGCATTGACCGGTGATTCGTTTATTATGAGATATCCTGACTCTCCTGATATAATGGAATCATATAGATGAAGTTATTCAGGCGTTGAGAGTCGAAGGAGGTTCATACGTATGGGTGAGTTGTTTGAAAGAGAACGAGCTTGACCCGTTGTATGGATTAACCCTGTCATGCTAGGATAGTGATGATATTGAGATTCGTTTATACGCTTGTGAATGTGTGTGATTTCACGGCGACCCTGTGAATGTGTGTGATTTCACAGTGGGGCAGTATGACAGGTGCAGATCTCTGAGTCTAGTCAATGCATGAGTCTTCCGGAAGTGGTGTCAAGTGTCTTGTGTGATGAGTCAGTGGAAGTCTGACGTGAGAAATGAGGAACATTGAAATTGATAGACACTTGATGCATTATGTGAATAGAACGACTTTTGAGGAATTGTGATATATGTGTTTACTTGATGGTCATGTGAAAAGAATGAGGAAGTTGATGGTTTTACGTGGGTATCTTGAATTTGTTTTATCTTGATTTTAAAGTTTCATATCTCAACTCTCTTTCAAATATCTAGCTTACCCTGTGTTTTTGGTGTTGTGTTTGGCTTTTTCTTAAACCTGTGATGATCGTGTATAATTTACACGGGAGCAGATGATGTTGCAGGAAGTAGAGCTCCTCAGTGAGTAGTCGCCAGAAGGAGATCGCCTGTTTCTATTTCTGTTAGGCGATCACCCTTTTTCTGTTTTCTGATAGGAGATCGCCGTTTTCCGATAGGAGATCGCCTTTTTGCTGTTAGGAGATCGCCTGTATTTATATTTTACTGTATTTTGTTTACGTTTTGGAAAACTAACCGATTATGTATTAAACTCCCTGTGAGGAGAAACTTCATTACATATATATAATTATGTTCACTTCAATATATTTGTTTACCTTTATTTTTATTATATAAATATGAAAAGGAATTGGCGGGATGTTACATGTGCGCTTAGACAGCCACGCCTGGCGCCCCCCTGGGAGCGTGCACCCACGAGAAAGTCCTCCCTCGACTTTGTACAGCGAGGTGCAAGCGAGACAAAGTCCTCACCTCTGCTTTATACAGCAAGGTTGAGGCAAGAGAAAGTCCTCTTCCTTTGCTTTTTACAGCAAGGTTGAGGCACCAGAGGAAGTCCTCCTTGCCTTTGAGCAAGTGCAGGCAACAGAGGAAGTCCTCCTTGCCTTTGAGCAAGTGCAGGCGAGAACAGAGGAAGTCCTCCTTGCCTTTGAGCAAGTGCAGGCGAGAAAGAGGAAGACCTTCTTGCCTTTGAGCAAGTGTAGGCACCAGAGGTAGTCCTCCTTGCCTTTGAGCAAGTGCAGGCACCAGAGGAAGTCCTCCTTGCCTTTGAGCAAGTGCAGGCACCAGAGGAAGTCCTCCTTGCCTTTGAGCAAGTGCAGGCACCAGAGGAAGTCCTCCTTGCCTTTGAGCAAGTGCAGGCACCAGAGGAAGTCCTCCTTGCCTTTGAGCAAGTGCAGGCACCAGAGGAAGTCCTCCTTGCCTTTGAGCAAGTGCAGGCACCAGAGGAAGTCCTCCTTGCCTTTGAGCAAGTGCAGGCACCAGAGGAAGTCCTCCTTGCCTTTGAGCAAGTGCAGGCACCAGAGGAAGTCCTCCTTGCCTTTGAGCAAGTGCAGGCAACAGAGGAAGTCCTCCTTGCCTAGGCAACAGAGGAAGACCACCTTGCCTTTGAGAGAGTGCAGGCGAGAAAGAAGAAAGTCCTCCCTCGCCTTTGTACAGCGAGGTGCAGGCAAGTGAAAGTCCTCACCTCGACTTTGTACAGCGAGGCTGAGGCAAGAGAGAAAGTCCTCTTGTAAGGACCTGTAAAATTAAATTGGAATAAAAGGAATATATTTTAAATGAATTCTAAGTATGTTTTTTTAAAATAAAAAGGAAGGAAAGTGTAGCTTAGAAGACTATGAGATCGCCTGGTTAGTACATAATCGCCTGTCGCCTAGATTACACATGAACGCCAATCGCCTGTAGTGTACATGATCGCCAATCGCCTATGGTGCACATGATCGCCGAAAGTGCACTCAGTATGTGGTCAGGATACTAGATCAACCAGAGTGGGTTCCAAAAACCACGCGTATCGAGGTGTGGGTTAAGCCTTAGATACGCTGTGCATGCGAAGCTCTATGCTTGAGCATAAGAAATCGTCCTTAGTGTTGCATGCATGGGTGCACGAGGAGTGGTGCTGATCTACTCTTGGAAATGTGAAGCTACCGACGTCACCAAGTCATGTGGAGATGATACCTTGGACGTGACATAGTGAGATTAAGAACCTTCAGCAAGGCGTGGCGATGTGTCGTCGGGCATCGCCAGGGCGCGAGGCATGCGGGCATCGCCAGGGCGTGAGACATCGGTCGTCTCCCAGGGAGAGACATCGGTCGTCTCCCAGGGAGAGACATCGGTCGTCTCCCAGGGATGAGACATCGGTCGTCTCCCAGGGATGAGACATCGGTGGATAGTCATCGCGCGAGCGGTCATCGGTGGAAGGTTATCGCGCGATGTCGAGTTTCACACAGATAAGGTGGGACCCAGGCTCCCAGCATGAAACGTCCTGCACGCACGACACGTAGACAAAAGGGGTGGTTCAGAATAGTGACATCAGAGTGTTGGCATGCGCAGAGGCACGCGTGGTCGTACTGTTCAGGGAAGCGTGCACGCAAGCTTCCCTGCAGAGTGGGTGGTGGCAGCGACTTTTATGGACAAGTTGGTTTAGATTCAAAAACTCACATCTGAGAGGGAGAACGTTGTTGTGGTTCAAGAGTGACAGAGTGAGTTCACCTTCATCCTTCTCTTTTCTCTCCTTCGCGCTGCGATTCAGACATTCTCAAGCACCAGTGCGACGAGCGACGACTGCACTTGGATACCTGGGGAGTTCTCTGCGATTTTTCCGTCAGGACGCTAGAACAGAGTTAAGGCATCTTTAAGCTTCGGTGGGTTTTGGAGCTCTTGGTGTTTTGCGCTAGTCCAGGTAAGGGAAGCTAGCATTTTTGTTTATAAAAACGTTAGGCGAGTAGGTTCTGAAGTGAGGGCGACGTGGTCGCCGGTTTTCATATGCTTTTCACGATACTCTGTTTTTATGTGTGGGGCGACGTGATCGCCGGTTTTAATGCCGTTTTCGAAATCCCCTATTTTAGTGTCGTTTGAAAACTGTTTGAGATTGAAATGTGAAATGCATGTGATATTCAAAAATCTGAACCTTGGAATGATTGTTTCTGTGATTGGGATTGTTTAAGAAAAGATTCAAAATATCATATGATGGAATTATGCTTTTACGTGTTGTATGATGCATTGAATGTTGTGAATGTGGGATCAAGGCATAGTATTTTCAGGAAAGAAAATACCGTGTAAGATCGTGTGTAATGTGCATTGACTAGGGACTTTTCTAGAAGGAGATATCCTGACTCTGCTGATATAATGGAATCACATAGATGAAGTTATTCAGTTGTGGAGAGTCGAAGGAGGTTCATATGTATGGGTAAGTTGTTTGAAAGATAACTGACTTGACCTGTTATATGAATTAACCCTGTCATACCGGGCGAGTGATGATATTGAGATTATGTATGCGCATGGCTGTGTGGATTTCACAGCGACCCTGTGTGGATTTCACAGTGGTATGGTATGACAGGTGCAGATCTCTGAGTCTGAGTCAACGCACGAGTCTTCCGGAAGTAGAGTCATGTGTCTATATGTTACGAGTCAGTGGAAAGTCTGACGTGTGAACCATGAATATTGAATGTAGTGAATAGACACTTGACGAGTTTGTGGAAATGTGGGGATGTTGATGGTTGAAATTGATATAGATTATGAATGGTGTGAAGATTTATGTTTTCTATTGATATAAAGTTTCATATTTAAAGTTTTTGAAAATATCTATCTTACCCTTTTATCTTGTATCGTGGTTGTTTTTCTTAAACCTGTGATGATCGTGTATATTTGCACGGGAGCAGACGAGGTTGCAGGTAGTAGAGCTCCTTTGTGAGTGGTCGCCGGAGGGAGATCGCCTGTTTCTGTTTCTGTTAGGCGATCACCTGTTTTCTGTTTCTGATAGGAGATCGCCTGTTTTCTGTTAGGAGATCGCCTGTTTTTCTATTTTGTTGTATTTTGTTTAAGTTTGGAAAACTGACTGGTTATGTATTAAACTCCCCGTGAGGAGAAATTTCATTATACATATATATATACATATGTTCACTTCGATATTATTGTTTTACATTTATTTCATTTTATATATATGAAAAGAATTTGGCGGGATGTTACATTAATGGTATCAGAGCAGTTCGTCCTTAGGATGACCTGAGGAGAGTGGGTTCATTGTGTTTCTTCTGCTAGTGGAGTCTTAATCAAAGCTATAGTGAAAGGTTTTCAAATGTTTTCTGATTGAAATCTTGTTTGTGCTTTAGTAGATATAGGCTCTAAATGGAAAAAATTTTAGTATTAAGAGTGAAGGGATCTTGATAAAGTAGTGAGGGTGCACACTCATAACTGAATCGAGATGTTCTCAATCTTAATTCTAAAAGTTTGATGTTGAGCATATATCCACTTCTAGTGTGTTTTATCCCAATTGTTCCAGTCGGTCATCGGTAGTCGATGACATCAGCAGCAGTTGACCACGTGGGCCATTCACAGGGTAACACGTGGTAGAGGATAGCAGGCGAATCAGGGAGGCGATCACTCAAAATGGTAATCGCTTGTCGCCTATGATGATGAGTAATCGCCTATCGCCTTGAGGTGAGTAATCACCTATCGCCTTGAGGTGACTAGTCGGTCATCGCCGGTAAGGATCAGTAATCGCCCAGATTGCACATGATCGCCGTGTGTTAAGGTTGGGAGATCAGGTGGTCAGCAAGTCGCCGAAAGAGCACATCGCCGGGTGTTTGAGAAGACTTGGCAAGCACTTGTTGTATGGTCAAAGTACAGAGGATAAGTGGCATATCTGCCACCATGTGTAGTGTGAGCTGCAATGCCCAGGGTTAACCAGCTCGCCATGTTAAGGTTGCGCCCAGAGTAGCCTGTGTACTAAGCTACTCCCTGTGTGGATAACTTAGTCGCAGGGGCACAGTGGAAGTAACGTTTCAGCTGCAGACACTCCAGATGATGACACGTGTACGACCAGATGTTATCCACGTGTCAGGAGGAATAACCGTCAGGAGAGAGAAAGACTCAGGTATATATACAAACTCTTAACGAAATTAGAGGGAGGTTTTTACAGATTCTCATAGCTCACACATCTGAGAGTTTCAGTCACACACGGGTCTCACAGAGAGATTCAGATATAGTTTTAGTGTTCCTGTTGCCTGACTTGAGCGTCGGAGCTACAATGGCCGCTAGAAGCGCCGTCTGTGTGTTTTGCAGGCAGCATTTGGAGTTCCGGCGGTGGTTCTTGGAGCGTTCCTGCAGAACAGAGGGCGAGACGAAGGAGTGACGAGGCAGTCCTCCACGTTCGAGTCGAGCGGCAGGATCATTAGGCGCCCACCGTGGGGCCCGTGTAAATCTGGTTCCCATCCACGTCGCAGTTCTTGAAGTTTCTTGAGGTTTCTTGAAGTTTCTTGGAGCTTCTTGATCATTTCGTCGAGGTTTCTTGAAGTTACGTCGAAGTGCAGAGGAGATGAGTAGAAGAACCAGGCAAACCTCACCTGCGTCATCTGCTGAAGAAGGAGCTGTTACCATGGCGCAGGTAGTGGAGATGATGCGCGTGCTGCAAGATAGCGTCGCGGAATCGAGAGTTGAGCAAGAGAGGATGCGTGCAGAGCTGGCTGCATCGCAGAGAAGAAACGAAGAGTTGAACCGTATGAACGAAGAGCTGCGTAGGGAATTGCAGGCGCAGAAGGAGCGCGCAGCTGAAGAGAGGACGTCGACGCCACCGTCGCCTCCGCGAGCATTCCCTATGCCTTTCTCCCCCGAAATCATGAACACTGTGGTGCCTCCCAATCTGGTGGGACTGAAAGCATCGTTCACGGGGGCGGAAGATCCAGAAGCACACCTGACAGCCTTCCACACTCAGATGATGCTGACTGGAGGTTCAGATGCTGTGTACTGCAAGATGTTCATGAGCATGCTGAATGGAGTGGCCATGGAGTGGTTCGTGAGCCTGCCAGAGGGCCACGTCACTTCCTTCCATCAGTTCGCGAAGCTGTTCACGGAGCAGTACATCATTAACCGACCTTTCAGTGAATCGCTCATCAGGAGCCACCCTGCCACCTTCACCGAGATACGGCGACGTGCGGTGGCACACATAGTAGCAGAGACCGAGGTCTCTGAGAAGAGAGGAAGTGCTGCACCGTCGAAGCCACGTGGAGGTCAGGGGAATCAACAGCAACAGGCGCGGGTGCATGAGGTCAAGGAAGGGAGGAAGGAGCAGAGAAGGTCTCGCCCTTATGCACCAAGGAAGGACCAGACCAGGGGGCGTGCAAGCAACGCACCCCCTAGGTAAGATTTCATGATAAGTTTGGTAGAGCTGATCGCCATCCCTGCTGTGGCAGCAAGACTCCATGTGCCAGAAAAAACCGATAGGGTACTTGGAGGGAGGAAGGATGAGTGGTGTGAATTCCATCAAGCTTATGGACATACACTCTGTAACTGCCTGGCGTTGGGGCGTCAGCTTGCTGAGTTGGTGGAGACAGGGTTCCTGACCGATTACCTACAGAAGACACAGGGTGATCGCGCTTCGGGGTCCCAGGAAGGCGACCAGCAGCATGAACTCCCTGTGTTTGGGGAGGTGAGGTGATGGAAGAGGCTACACTGGGGGGGCTCCCAGAGCTGAAGCGGAAGGCATGATCGCCCCGCGTGTGTGCATCGCCAGGGCGGTCATCGCTGGTTAAAGGAGACCCCATCCAGAGTGGTTGAAACGTAGGAGAATGGAGCTTGTCGGCTAGCGACTCTGGACGTAACGACTATTCCCAGAACCCAGGACGCCACACGCTTCTTTCTTGCTTTCGTTAAGTTGTAAAGTAGATGCGCTATCGCGCTGTACGCATACTTAGTGTATTAAACAGTTGAGCAGATCAGGGGCACTCTTTTTAACGATGCCACCCAATAAAAGATTTTCAGTACATAAAGTGTGCGAGTGTTCCCAGTTTAAAGTTCTCCTTGCCCCAGGTGCAAAACCAGGTGATCGGTGGTGAGTTACCAAGTGTCCACCACCCGCAGATCAGCCCCCAGATAAGCGCTGGGATGTAGAGCGCGATCAGCCATCAGTGCATGCAGACCGCGATCAGCTGTCGGTGCATGTAGAGAGTGAGTACTCGGTCGGTGCACGGTCATCGGTGTCCTGCTAACACGTGTTAAGCTGGGACCCGAGTTCCTAGCTAGAGTGTTAAGCATGCACCTCGTATGATTCCAGAAGAAGAGCTCCTCACCGGTCGGGACGTCGGTGAACGCGCGATGAGGAAATGCAGGTAGGGCGCGCCCAGTGTGTGCGCTTAGACAGCCACGCCTGGCGCCCCCCTGGGAGCGTGCACCCACGAGAAAGTCCTCACCTCTGCTTTATACAGCAAGGTTGAGGCGAGAGAAAGTCCTCTTCCTTTGCTTTTCACAGCAAGGTTGAGGCAACAGAGAAAGTCCTCACCTCTGCTTTATGCAGCAAGGTTGAGGCGAGAGAAAGTCCTCTTCCTTTGCTTTTTACAGCAAGGTTGAGGCAAAAGAGAAAGTCCTCACCTCTGCTTTATACAGCAAGGTTGAGGCGAGAGAAAGTCCTTTTCCTTTGCTTTTTACAGCAAGGTTGAGGCAACAGAGAAAGTCCTCTTCCTCTGCTTTATACAGCAAGGTTGAGGCAAGAGAAAGTCCTCTTCCTTTGCTTTATACAGCAAGGTTGAGGCAAGAGAAAGTCCTCTTCCTCTGCTTTATACAGCAAGGTTGAGGCAAGAGGAAGACCTCCTTGCCTTTGAGCAAGTGCAGGCACCAGAGGAAGACCTCCTTGCCTTTGAGCAAGTGCAGGCACCAGAGGAAGTCCTCCTTGCCTTTGAGCAAGTGCAGGCACCAGAGGAAGTCCTCCTTGTCCTTGAGCAAGTGCAGGGGAGAACAGAGGAAGTCCTCCTTGCCTTTGAGCAAGTGTAGGCAACAGAGGAAGACCTCCTTGCCGTTGAGCAAGTGCAGGTGAGAACAGAGGAAGTCCTCCTTGCCCTTGAGCAAGTGCAGGCGAGAACAGAGGAAGTCCTCCTTGCCTTTAAGCAAGTGCAGGCACCAGAGGAAGTCCTCCTTGCCTTTGAGCAAGTGCAGGCACCAGAGGAAGTCCTCCTTGCCTTTGAGCAAGTGCAGGCACGAGAGGAAGTCCTCCTTGCCTTTGAGCAAGTGCAGGCACCAGAGGAAGTGCTCCTTGCCTTTGAGCAAGTGCAGGCACCAGAGGAAGTCCTCCTTGCCTTTGAGCAAGTGCAGGTACCAGAGGAAGTCCTCCTTGCCTTTGAGCAAGTGCAGGCACCAGAGGAAGTCCTCCTTGCCCTTGAGCAAGTGTAGGCACCAGAGGAAGACCTCCTTGCCTTTGAGCAAGTGCAGGCACCAGAGGAAGACCTCCTTGCCTTTGAGCAAGTGCAGGCACCAGAGGAAGTCCTCCTTGCCTTTGAGCAAGTGCAGGCACCAGAGGAAGTCCTCCTTGTCCTTGAGCAAGTGCAGGCGAGAACAGAGGAAGTCCTCCTTGCCCTTGAGCAAGTGCAGGCACCAGAGGAAGTCCTCCTTGCCTTTGAGCAAGTGCAGGCACCAGAGGAAGTCCTCCTTGTCCTTGAGCAAGTGCAGGCGAGAACAGAGGAAGTCCTCCTTGCCCTTGAGCAAGTGCAGGCACCAGAGGAAGTCCTCCTTGCCCTTGAGCAAGTGCAGGCGAGAACAGAGGAAGTCCTCCTTGCCTTTGAGCAAGTGTAGGTAACAGAGGAAGACCTCCTTGCCTTTGAGCAAGTGCAGGCGAGAACAGAGGAAGTCCTCCTTGCCCTTGAGCAAGTGCAGGCGAGAACAGAGGAAGTCCTCCCCTCCTTTAAGCAAGTGCAGGCACCAGAGGAAGTCCTCCTTGCCTTTGAGCAAGTGCAGGCACCAGAGGAAGTCCTCCTTGCCTTTGAGCAAGTGCAGGCACCAGAGGAAGTCCTCCTTGCCTTTGAGCAAGTGCAGGTACCAGAGGAAGTCCTCCTTGCCTTTGACCAAGTGCAGGCACCAGAGGAAGTCCTCCTTGCCCTTGAGCAAGTGCAGGCGAGAACAGAGGAAGTCCTCCTTGCCCTTGAGCAAGTGCAGGCGAGAACACAGGAAGTCCTCCTTGCCTTTAAGCAAGTGCAGGCACCAGAGGAAGTCCTCCTTGCCTTTGAGCAAGTGCAGGCACCAGAGGAAGACCTCCTTGCCTTTGAGCAAGTGCAGGCACCAGAGGAAGTCCTCCTTGCCTTTGAGCAAGTGCAGGCACCAGAGGAAGTCCTCCTTGCCTTTGAGCAAGTGCAGGCTAGAACAGAGGAAGTCCTCCTTGCCCTTGAGCAAGTGCAGGCGAGAACAGAGGAAGTCCTCCTTGCCTTTGAGCAAGTGCAGGCACCAGAGGAAGACCTCCTTGCCTTTGAGCAAGTGCAGGCACCAGAGGAAGTCCTCCTTGCCCTTGAGCAAGTGTAGGCACCAGAGGAAGTCCTCCTTGCCCTTGAGCAAGTGCAGGCGAGAACAGAGGAAGTCCTCCTTGCCCTTGAGCAAGTGCAGGCGAGAACAGAGGAAGTCCTCCTTGCCTTTGAGCAAGTGTAGGCAACAGAGGAAGACCTCCTTGCCTTTGAGCGAGTGCAGGCGAGAAAGAAGAAAGTCCTCCCTCGACTTTGTACAGCGAGGTGCAGGCGAGTGAAAGTCCTCACCTTGACTCTGTACAGCGAGGCTGAGGCAAGAGAGAAAGTCCTCTCCCTTTGCTTCTTACAGCAAGGTTGAAGCGAGAGAACCAAGTCCTCACCTCGACTTTGTACAGCGAGGCTGAGGCATGAGGAAAAGTCCTCTTCCCTTTGCTTTTTACAGCAAGGTTGAGGCGAGAGAGCCAAGTCCCTTCCCTCTGCTTTTTACAGCGACGCTGAGGTGAGAGAAGCAAGACCTCACCCACGACTTCTTACAGCAAGGTTGGGACAAGAGGGGTCATCGAGAAGTACTTTTCTTCCCCAAAACACAGGCGTCATAGTTGGTGTTCAGACCCTCTACGCACTCAGCGCTGGTGTGGCAGAGAAGTGCAGCGAAGCCAGAAGCGCGATGACTGATCGGTGGTGCGCTAACACGCTAGTCGGTGGTTGGTGGTAGAAGCAAGTTCTGCTGGGTGAAGCCGAAGCGTTTAGGCCCGTTAAGTCAGTCATCCAGCGCGAAGTTATGTTGAAGGCAATGCTAAGGCAACAGTTAGCCGCGATCAAGTCAGAGGCCAAGTTTAAGGGGTTGCAGTTAGATCGCGCTAAAGCCTAAGCTAGTTAACAGTTAGTCACATGCAGAGAGTTAAAGAGAAGAAACGCAGCGAACTCCAGCGCGTTTGAGAAGAAGAAAACAGAGAAGGTGAATCTCTAGATGATCCAGAGAGATGCTTTGAATGTTTGAAGGCGAAGAAGACGGGATGAAACAGTGTTAGTACTAGAGTGTGCGCTCCTGTAGACCGCCAGAAGACAGTTTCTTAGTCTCTTCGCTGAGAACAAGTTCACAACTCGAGACTGGGGGGCTTGTGTTCCGGTCGGTCATCGGTAGTCGATGACATCAGCAGCAGTTGACCACGTGGGCCATTCACAGGGTAACACGTGGTAGAGGATAGCAGGCAAATCAGGGAGGCGATCACTCAGAATGGTAATCGCCTGTCGCCTGTGATGATGAGTAATCGCCTATCGCCTTGAGGTGAGTAATCGCCTATCGCCTTGAGGTGAGTAATCGCCTATCGCCTTGAGGTGAGTAGTCGGTCATCGCCGGTAAGGATCAGTAATCGCCCAGATTGCACATGATCGCCGTGTGTTAAGGTTGGGAGATCAGGTGGTCAGCAAGTCGCCGAAAGAGCACATCGCCGGGTGTTTGAGAAGACTTTGCAAGCACTTGTTGTATGGTCAAAGTACAGAGGATAAGTGGCATATCTGCCACCATGTGTAGTGTGAGCTGCAATGCCCAGGGTTAACCAGCTCGCCATGTTAAGGTTGCGCCCAGAGTAGCCTGTGTACTAAGCTACTCCCTGTGTGGATAACTTAGTCGCAGGGGCACAGTGGAAGTAACGTTTCAGCTGCAGACACTCCAGATGATGACACGTGTACGACCAGATGTTATCCACGTGTCAGGAGGAATACCCGTCAGGAGAGAGAAAGACTCAGGAATATATACAAACTCTTAACGAAATTAGAGGGAGTTTTTTACAGATTCTCATAGCTCACACATCTGAGAGTTTCAGTCACACACGGGTCTCACAGAGAGATTCAGATATAGTTTTAGTGTTCCTGTTGCCTGACTTGAGCGTCGGAGCTACAACGGCTGCTAGAGGCGCCGTCTGTGTGTTTTGCAGGCAACGTTTGGAGTTCCGGCGGTGGTTCTTGGAGCGTTCCTGCAGAACAGAGGGCGAGACGAAGGAGTGACGAGGCAGTCCTCCACGTTCGAGTCGAGCGGCAGGATCACCAATTATTAAGTGTGGTGATATTTGACTGGTAGTTTGTACCCATGACTGTTCAGTGTTATGCTTTCTATTTTTGAGCATTATGATTCTGTTGATGAACTCAAATTCTTAATGACTTTGAGATGCTGACCTTTGTAAGGTCTAGATGTTACCTCCTGAATGAATTGATTTCTTATCGATCTCATTCTTGTAGTTGTAGGGAATATAGAGCCCTATAGTTTCAAAATCTGAAACGAAGAAAGATGGCATGTAGACCTCCTACCCCTCCCCAACCTTCTTCGGAAATGAGCCAGATTGCCAAGGCTATTGAGATGATGGCAACTGCCATCCAACAACAGAATGCAGCAATGGCTCAGAATCATCAAGCTGCAATGCACCATTGGGAAACTGCTCAGTCGGCTGAAACAAATTCCCACGTCGGTCAGCCTCAGGAACAGATGGGACTGACCGAGTTCATGAGGCACAACCCACCCAAGTTCAGTGGGAATGCTACCCCTGATCAAGTAGATCAGTGGGTCAGGGAGTTGGAGAAAATCTTTAGGGCGGCCTCCTGCCCTGAAGAGAAGAAATTGGTGTTCGCCACCTATCTGCTATCTGGAGAAGCCGAGTTCTGGTGGATGGGAGCTCAGCAGATGATGGAAGCCAGAGCTGAAGTGTTAGACTGGGAAAGCTTTAAGGTGAAATTTCTGGAAAAATACTTCCCAGATAGTGCAAGATTTGCGAGGGAAGCAGAATTCCTCAGATTGGAGCAGGGGGAGATGTCAGTGAATGCTTATGCTGCTCAGTTTGAGTATCTCGCCCGATTCTATACCCAGGCGACCTCTGAGGCTTGGAGGTGTAGGAAGTTTGAAGAGGGACTGAAGCATGGGCTGAAGAGGACCATAGCCCCTATGTGCATCAGGGAATTTCACGCCTTAGTAGAGAAGGTGAAGATGGTGGAGACTCTGGAAAAGGGTGATTCCCGGGTGATCAGGTCACACCCAGGGGGTTCTTCCAGTGGGAAGGCCAAGGTGCAGCACCCACAAAGCAAGCCCTATGCGAGACCTCCACCACATCGGGCAGGAACAGCGTCATCCCAGTTGTAGCAGCAACAACCTTGGAAACCCAAATGTTTCCATTGTGGTGGACCACACACATCCAATGTGTGCTTCAAGAGGAATTCAGAGAGAAGGTGTTACACCTGCCAAAAGACGGGGCACGTTGCTAGAGAGTGCCCTAACAGGAATGGGGCGACTCAACCCAGTGGTTCTCAGTAGTTGAGAAATGAAGTCAGCAGACCTCAGGCAACAGGGAGAGTGTTTGCCATGACAGGAGCAGAAGCGTCTCAGTCAGGTAACCTAGTGCAAGGTGTTTGTTTTATAGCTGGTAGAGGTGTAAAAGCCTTGTTTGATTCTGGAGCGACACACTCCTTTGTGTCAAGCCTGTGTGTAGCCGAGTTGGGCCTTCTAGTGAAGGAGTTACCGTTTGAACTGTTGGTCTCTACACCTGCGTCAGGACAGGTGTTGACCTCTACAGTTTGCTCTGAATGTCCAGTGATAGTAGAGGGATGCAGGTTCAAAGTAAACTTGATCTGCCTACCTCTTCAGGACCTGGACATTATCCTGGGAATGGATTGGCTATCTGCCAATCACGTTCTCATAGACTGCGGTAGTCAGAAAATAGCGTTTCCAGACCTCCAAGAGTCAGATGTGATATTTGCTCAGCATGGGTGGTCGGAGTTGGAAAAAGGGGCGAGGTGCTTCGTGATTCTAGCTCGGTTGGAAGTGAAGAATGAAGGGGACGTAAGCAGGATACATGTGGTGAAAGATTTCATGGATGTATTTCCAGAAGAAGTACCTGGATTACCCCCTAAGAGAGAAGTGGAATTCTCTATTGATTTGGTACCTGGAGTTGGACCAATGTCAATGGCACCTTACAGGATGGCTCCAGCCGAGTTGGTAGAATTAAAGAAGCAAGTGGAAGAGTTGTTGGAGAAACAATTCATCAGACCCAGTGTATCTCCATGGGGGACTCCAGTGCTCCTAGTTAAGAAAAAGGATGGAGGGTCTCGGCTGTGTATAGATTACAGGCAGTTGAACAAGTTGACCATCAAGAACAAGTACCCCCTACCTAGAATTGACGATTTGATGGATCAAATACATGGGGCCTCGGTGTTCTCAAAGATTGATCTGAGATCGGGGTACCACCAAATTTTGGTAAAAGCTGAAGATGTTAAAAAGACAGCATTTAGGTCTCGTTATGGGCACTATGAGTATGTGGTGATGCCGTTTGGAGTAACAAATGCTTCAGCTCTGTTCATGGACTACATGAATAGGATTTTTCGCCCTTTCTTGGATAAGTTTGTGGTAGTCTTCATAGACGACATACTCATTTATTCAAGGACCGAGGAAGAACGTGAAGAACATCTGAAGACAGTATTGGAGATCCTGAGGGAGAAGCAATTATATGCCAAGTTCTCTAAGTGTGAGTTCTGGTTGAAAGAAGTCAACTTCTTAGGACATGTAATATTTGCCCAGGGGATCTCGGTGGATCCAGCCAAAGTGGAGGCAGTGCTTCAGTGGGAACGTCCTAAGACAGTTACTGAGATAAGGAGTTTCGTGGGCTTAGCAGGCTACTATCGGAGGTTCATTGAGGACTTTTCCAAGGTAGTGGCTCCTTTAACATAGTTGACCCGCAAGGATCAACCTTTTGCTTGGACCGACCGATGTGAGCAGAGCTTCATGGAACTAAAGGAAAGGTTGACTAGTGCTCCAGTGCTGGTGATCCCAGAGGTAGGAAGACCTTTTGATGTCTACTGTGATGCTTCACATCAGGTTTTGGGATGTGTTTTGATGCAAGAGAAAAGAGTGGTTGCATATGCTTCAAGGCAACTCAAAGTTCATGAGAGAAACTATCCTACTCATGATTTGGAGTTGGCGGCTGTGGTGTTCGCCTTGAAGATTTGGAGGCACTATTTATATGGAGCTCGGTTCCAGGTGTTCAGTGACCATAAGAGCCTGAAATACCTGTTTGATCAGAAGGAACTAAACATGAGACAAAGAAGGTGGATGGAGTTTCTAAAGGACTATGATTTTCAACTCATGTATCATCCAGGGAAGGCCAATGTAGTGGCAGATGCTTTGAGTAGAAAATCAATACAAGTAGCCACCATGATGATGGAAGAGCAGAAACTGATCGAGCAATTCAGAGACTTAAACCTTGGGGTAGAATTTCATGTAAATCACATTAGTTGTAGTAAGCTGGCTATAACTAATGACTTCCTTGGAGTGATAAAGGATAAGCAGTTGGAGGACCCTAGTCTGAAGCGTACTGTGGAGTCACTAGGGATCGACCAGGCTAAAGACTTTGTGATGGGCGATGATGGGGTCTTGAGATTTAATGGCAGAATTTGCATACCTGCAAATGAAGAGTTGAAGAAGATGATCCTAGAGGAAGGTCACAAGAGTCGCCTTAGCCTACATCCAGGCATGAACAAGATGTACCATGACTTGAAGGAGTCATTTTGGTGGTCGGGCATGAAGAAAGACATCGCCCAGTATGTTACAACCTGCTTAACATGTCAGAAGGCGAAGATAGAGCATCAAAGACATGGCGGGTTGTTACAGCAACTGGATATCCCTGAGTGGAAATGGGACAGTATCGCCATGGATTTTGTTACCCATTTACCCAGATCGGTAAAGGGTCATGATGCAATCTGGGTCATCATTGATCAGCTGACGAAGAGTGCCCACTTTCTCCCAGTGAATATGAGGATGCCTATGGCCAAGTTGGCACAGTTGTACATCAAAGAAATAGTGAGGCTGCATGGAGTGCCTTCCAGCATTGTTTCAGATAGAGATCCTAGGTTCACTTCACGGTTTTGGCAGACTTTACCAGATTGCTTGGGAACTAAGTTGAGAATGAGCTCGGCATATCATCCTCAAACAGATGGACAGTCAGAGAGAACGATCAAGTCCTTGGAAGATCTACTGAGGACGTGCGTCTTGGATCAATTGGGAAGTTGGGATGAGGTGTTGCCGCTGGTGGAGTTTACCTATAACAACAGTTATCATGCCAGCATAGGGATAGCGCCATATGAAGCCTTGTATGGAAGGAAATGCAGAACTCCATTGTGCTGGTACCAGGAGGGCGAAACAGTATTGGTTGGACCAGAGTTGATTCAGCAGACGACCGAGAAGGTGCAACAGATAAAAGACAGAATGAGAGCATCTCAAAGTAGGCAGAAATCCTATGCAGATCAGAGGAGAAAACCTTTGGAGTTTGCTGCTGGAGACCATGTGTTCATGAGAGTGACACCAACCAAGGGTGTAGGACGGGCGATCAGATCAAAGAAGTTGTCCCCTAAGTTCGTGGGACCATATCAGATCTTAAGGAGGATTGGTCCAGTGGCTTATGAGATCGCCCTACCTCCCCATTTAGCGAATCTGCATAATGTCTTTCACGTATCACAGCTGAGGAAGTACATGGCAGACCCTAGTCATGTGCTGGAAGTGGACGATGTGCAGATCAGGGATGACTTGTCCTTTGAAGCGAAACCAGTCAGGATTGACGATCGTCAAAGTAAACAGCTCAGAGGCAAGACCATCAACATGGTGAAAGTGGTGCGGGATGAGCGATCGGATGATTCAACTTGGGAGTTAGAAGAACCCATGAGAGAAGCCTATCCATGTAATTCAATTTTCGAGGACGAAAATTTTTCTTGTTGGGGAGAATGTAAGGACCTGTAAAATTCAATTGGAATAAAAAGGGATATATTTTAAATGAATTCTAAGTATGTTTTTATTTAAAATAAAAAGGAAGGAAAGTGTAGCTTAGAAGACTATGAGATCGCCTAGTTAGTACTTAATCGCCGGTCGTCTACTACACATGATCGCTAGGGCGCGAGGCATGTGGACGTTGTAAGGACCTGAGATTTATTGAAATGAATGAGTATGTTAAGTAAATTCTATGTATGTTTTATCTAAGTTAAAAAGGAAGGAAAGTGTAGTCTAGGAAAAACGATAAGAGTTTCTTGTTTATACATCATCGCCGGTCGCCTAGACCACACGTCATCGCCTGGGCGCGAGGCATGCAGGCGTCACCAGAGAAGAGAGACATCGGTCGCTCGCGCGAGAGGTCATCAGCGGGTTGTCATCGCGCGATAGCTCATCAGCGGGTTGTCATCGCGCGATAGCTCATCAGCGGGTTGTCATCGCGCGATAGCTCATCAGCGGGTTGTCATCGCGCGATAGCTCATCAGCGGGTTGTCATCGCGCGATAGCTCATCAGCGGGTTGTCATCGCGCGATAGCTCATCAGTGGGTGTCATCGCGCGATAGCTCATCCGCGGGTTGTCATCGCGCGATAGCTCATCCGCGGGTTGTCATCGCGCGATAGCTCATCGGTTGTTAGCCTTCGCGCGAGAGGTCATCGGTTGTTAGCCTTCGCGCCTGTGGTCATCGGTGAAAAGGTCATCGCGCTACGTTAAGTTATACACAGAGAACGTGGGACCCAGACTCCCAGCAAGAGACGTTCTGCACGCGCGCCACGTAGACAAAAGGTGGTTCAGAATAGTGACCTCATAGCGTAGCCTGCGCAGAGGCACGCTCAGTAGTACTGTGCAGGGAAGCGTACACGCAAACTTCCCTGCAGAGTGGGTGGTGGCAGCTGCTTTTGGAGGGATAAAAGGGGTTTAAGTTGCAGAAATCCACACCTGAGAGAAAGAAAGCATTGTTGTACTCGAAGAGAGAAAGAGTGAGTTTCCTCCTCCGCGTTGCGATTTCAGCATCTCCACACAAGAGTACGACGAGAAGGAACACCATTGGAGCACTTGAGCAGTTCTCTGCAAGATCTTCAAAACAGAGCCAAGGCATTCTTCAAGCTTCGTTGGATTTCGAAGCTCCTGGTGTTTGCGCAAGTCCAGGTAAGGGAAGCTAGACCTCTTTTCCATACGAGCCATAGTTTAACTATCTTCTGAAGTGAGGGCGACGTGGTCGCCATTTTCGTTTTCATCTGCGTAAAATGCTCTGTTTGTGTGCTTGGGCGACGAGGTCGCCGGTTTTATATACAGTTTTCGAAATACCTTGTTTTTGAACCAGGTCGCCGGTTTTGGCGCTGTTTTGCGAACTCCTTGTGTTTGATGTTGTTTTGAGAACTGCTTGAGATTTACATGAGATATTCGAAAATATGAATCCTTTGAAATGGCTATTGCTGTGATTGAAATCATTTCTTTGAGTATGGTATGATGTGTTGAATGTTGTGAATGTGGGGTCGAGGCATAGTATTTTCAGGAAAGGAAATACCGTGTAAGACCATGTTAGATGTGCATTGATCGGTGATTATGAACGAGATATCCTGACTCTGCTGATAATGGAATCACATAGAGGAAGTTACTCAGTTGGGAGAGTCGAAGGAGGTTCACCTGTATGGGTGGGTTGTTTGAAAGAGAACATACCGACCTGTATTGCGTGGATTTACCTTGTCATACTGTATGGTGATGTGTTGAGATTCATCATATGCCTGTGAATGTGTGAGATTTCACGGCGACCCTGTGGATGTGCGAGATTCCACAGTGGGCAGTGTGACAGGTGCAAATCTCCGAGTCTAATCAATGCATGAGTCAATCCGGAAGTAGTGTCAAGTGTCTTGTGTGGTGAGTCAGTGGAAAGTCTGACATGTGAAATGGTGAAATGAGAAACTGGAATACTGATAGACACTTGATGCTGTGGTGTGAAATGGAATGACTATGGGAAATGTTTGTGAATTTGTGAATTTGGGCGATTAGTTGAATGCTATGAGTAGCTCTACGTTTACTTGGATATTTTGGAAACTTGGTTTACTTGGGTTTTTTCATATGCATGATTTAAACTCCTTTCATATTATCTAGCTTACCCTTTTATCTGTCATTTTGGTTGCCTTCTCAAAACTGTGATGATCGTGTAATTGTTACGCGGGAGCAGAAGACCTTCCAGGAAGAAGAGCTCCCTAAAGGGGTGGTCGCCGAGGGCAGAGATCGCCCATTTCCACCTCTCGGTGGTGATCGCCGGATTTTGCCCTACTATCAGATCGCCTGTTTTGAGGTCGCCTGTTATGAGATCGCCGATTTTATGTCTGGCTAGCAAGTCGCCCATTTTTGGGGACTTCTGGTGATCGCCGTTTTGAAGTTGGAGATCGCCGTTTTCTTTTGAGACCGCCTGTCTTACTGCATTTCTTTTATTTTCGTAAAATCTTGCAAACATTTGATTTGGTTATGTATTAAACTCCCTAAGAGGAGCAACTTCATTTCAAATATATATATTATCATGTTATTTCTCTTCAATATTATTTGGTTACATTTAATTTCATTATACCTGTATGTATGTATTACTTTGGCGGGATGTTACATTAATGGTATCAGAGCAGTTCGTCCTTAGGATGACCTGAGGGCTGTGGATCCATTGTGTTTCTTCTGCTCATAAAAGTTATTTGAGTTTTTAAATAACAACTATAGTGAAAGGTTTTCAAACGTTTTGCATTGAAAAGTTTGTGTGTGCTTCTGTGCTTTAGTGAACGTATGCTTTAGCTGAAAATCTTAGTATTAAGGGTGAGAAGATCTTGATGAAGTAATGAGGGTGCACACTCATAACTGGATCGAGATGATTCTCAATCTTAATTCCAAAGATTTGATGTTTAGTATACATTGAACGCTGGTGTGATCTAGTTTAGCTTATTGAGTGTTTTTGCAATTGACTGAAAATGGTTGTTTGATCTGATGGTGATGATATCAGTAGCTGTTCTAATACCTTGCTTGAGATTCTAAGTATTACGAGTATGTTGATAAACTCAAATTCTTTATGATTTTGAGATGCTGACCTTTGTAAGGTCTAGCTGTTACCCCCCTTGAATGAATTGATTCTTATCGGTTTCATTCTTATAGTTGTAGGGATTATAGAAGCCTATAGATTCAGAATTCAGAGCGAAGAAGATGGCACGTAGACCTGCTACCCCACCCCAACCTTCCTCAGAAATGAGTCAAATCGCCAAGGCCATTGAGATGATGGCGACTGCCATTCAGCAGCAGAACGCCGCAATGGCCCAGAACCATCAAGCCACAATGCAGCACTGGGAAACTGCCCGATCTGCTGAGACAAACTCCCACGTTGGTCAGCCCCAGGAACAGATGGGATTAGCTGAGTTCATGAGGCACAACCCACCTAAGTTCAGTGGGAACGCTACCCCTGACCAGGCAGATCAGTGGGTCAGGGAGTTGGAGAAAATCTTTAGGGCGACCTCCTGCCCTGAAGAGAAGAAGCTGCTGTTCGCCACTTATCTGCTATCAGGAGAAGCAGAGTTCTGGTGGATGGGAGCTCAGCAAATGATGGAGGCACGGGAGGATGTTCTGGATTGGGAGAGCTTCAGGGTGAAGTTCTTAGAGAAGTACTTCCCAGACAGCGCCAAGTTTGCAAGAGAGGCTGAGTTCCTGAAGTTGGAGCAGGGGGACATGACTATAAACGCATATGCTGCCCGTTTCGAGTACCTCGCCCGGTTTTATACCCAGGCGACCTCCGAGGCCTGGAGGTGTAGGAAGTTCGAGGAAGGACTGAAGCATGGGCTGAAGAAGACCATAGCACCGATGTGCATCAGGGAGTTCCACGCCTTAGTGGAGAAGGCAAAGATGGTGGAGACCCTGGAAAAGGGTGAGTCTAGGGTGATCAGGTCACACCCAGGAGGTCCTTCCAGTGGGAGAGCTAAGGCACAGCACCCACAAAGCAAGCCATATGCTAGGCCTTCACCACATCGGGTGGGAACAGCTTCATCCCGGTTCCAACAGCAACAACCTGGGAAACTTAAATGTTTCCATTGCGGTGGACCCCATACAGCCAGCGTGTGCCCCAAGAGGGATCCAGAGAGGAGATGTTTTGTCTGCCAAAAGACGGGGCATTTTGCTAGAGAATGCCCTAACCAGAATAGGGCGACCCAGCCCAGTGGCTCTCAGCAGACGAGGAACGAGGGCAGCAGACCTCAGGCAGCAGGGAGGGTGTTCGCCATGTCTGGAGCAGAGGCAACTCAGTCAGGTAACCTCATCCAAGGTGTTTGTTTTATTGCTGGTAGAGGTGTAAGGGCTTTGTTTGATTCTGGAGCGACACACTCCTTTGTGTCAAGCCTGTGTGTAGCTGAGTTGGGTCTCCTAGTGAAGGAGTTACCTTTTGAGCTGTTGGTCTCTACACCTGCGTCAGGACAGGTGTCGACCTCTACAGTGTGCCCTGAATGTCCAGTGATTGTAGAAGGACGTAGATTCAAGGTGAACTTGATCTGCCTACCTCTTCAGGACCTGGATGTCATCCTAGGAATGGATTGGTTAACTGCCAATCACGTCCTCATAGACTGTGGTAGGCAGAAGGTAGCGTTTCCAGACCCCCATGAAGCGGATGTGTTAACAGTTCAACAAGGGCGATCAGCATTGGAAGAAGGGGCGAGGTGCTTCGTGGTGCTCGCCCGGTTGGAAGTGGAGAATAAAGGGGACGTAAACGAGATCCAAGTGGTGAGAGACTTCACCGATGTGTTCCCAGAGGAGGTGCCTGGATTACCCCCTAAGAGAGAAGTGGAATTCTCTATTGACTTGGTACCTGGAGCTGGACCAGTGTCAATGGCACCTTACAGGATGGCACCAGCCGAGTTGGAGGAGTTAAAGAAGCAATTGGAAGAGTTGCTGGAGAAGCAGTTCATCAGACCCAGCGTATCTCCATGGGGAGCTCCAGTGCTCCTAGTCAAGAAGAAGGATGGAGGGTCTCGGTTGTGCATAGACTACAGGCAATTGAACAAATTGACCATCAAGAACAAGTACCCCCTACCTCGGATTGATGATTTGATGGACCAAATTCATGGGGCCTCGGTGTTCTCCAAGATTGACCTGAGATCGGGGTATCACCAAATCTTGGTAAAAGCTGAAGATGTTCAGAAGACAGCTTTTAGGTCTAGATATGGGCACTACGAGTATGTAGTGATGCCATTTGGAGTCACCAATGCTCCAGCTCTATTCATGGACTATATGAATAGGATCTTTCGCCCTTTCTTGGATAAGTTTGTGGTGGTCTTCATAGATGACATCCTCATTTATTCAAAGACCGAGGAAGAGCATGAGGAACACCTAAGGGCAGTATTGGAAATACTGAGGGAGAAGCAGCTCTATGCCAAGTTCTCCAAGTGTGAGTTCTGGCTAAGGGAAGTCAACTTCTTAGGACACGTGATATCTGCCCAAGGGATCTCGGTAGATCCAGCCAAGGTAGAGGCAGTGCTACAATGGGAACGTCCTAAGACAGTGACTGAGATAAGGAGCTTTGTGGGGTTGGCGGGCTACTATCGGAGGTTTATTGAGGATTTTTCCAAGGTAGTGGCTCCTTTGACACAGCTGACTCGCAAGGACCAACCCTTTGCTTGGACCGACCGATGTGAGCAGAGCTTCAGGGAGCTAAAGGAGAGGTTGACCAGTGCTCCAGTGCTGGTGATCCCCGAGATAGGAAGACCTTTTGACGTCTTCTGTGATGCCTCACATCAAGGCTTGGGATGCGTCTTGATGCAAGAGAAGAGGGTGGTTGCATATGCTTCAAGGCAACTCAAGGTGCATGAGAGAAACTACCCTACTCATGATTTGGAGTTGGCAGCGGTAGTGTTTGCCTTGAAGATCTGGAGGCATTATCTATATGGAGCTCGGTTCCAGGTGTTCAGTGACCACAAGAGCTTGAAGTACCTGTTCGATCAGAGGGAGCTAAACATGAGACAAAGAAGGTGGATGGAATTCCTAAAGGACTACGACTTTCAACTCATGTATCACCCAGGGAAGGCCAATGTAGTGGCAGATGCCTTGAGTAGGAAGTCTATACAAGTCGCCACCATGATGATGGAAGAGCAGAAGCTGATCGAGCAGTTCAGGGACTTAAACCTGGGAGTAGAGTTCCACGTGAATCACATTAGTTGTAGTAAGCTGACTATAACTAATGACTTCCTTGTGATGTTGAAGGACAAACAATTGGAGGACCCTAGCCTGAAGCGCACTATGGAGTCACTAGGGACAGATCAGGCGAGAGGCTTTGAGATGGGCGAGGATGGGATCTTGAGGTTTGATGGCAGGATCTGCATACCTACAAATGACGAGTTGAAGGAGATGATCCTAGAGGAAGGCCATAAGAGTCGCCTTAACCTCCACCCAGGCATGAACAAGATGTACCATGACTTGAAGGAGTCATTTTGGTGGTCAGGCATGAAGAGGGACGTCGCCCAGTACGTGGCAACCTGCTTAACGTGTCAAAAGGCGAAGGTGGAACACCAAAGACCTGGCGGGCTGTTGCAGCAACTGGATATCCCTGAGTGGAAATGGGACAGCATCGCCATGGATTTTGTCACCCATTTACCCAGATCAGTAAAGGGTCATGATGCAATCTGGGTCATCATTGATAGACTGACGAAGAGTGCCCACTTCCTCCCAGTAAATATGAAGATGCCCATGGCCAAGTTGGCACAGCTGTACATCAAGGAGGTTGTGAGGTTGCATGGAGTGCCTTCCAGCATCATTTCAGATAGGGATCCCAGGTTCACTTCACGGTTTTGGCAGACCTTGCAAGAGTGTTTGGGAACCAAGTTGAGGATGAGCTCTGCATATCATCCCCAAACAGATGGTCAGTCAGAGAGGACAATCCAATCTTTGGAAGATCTGCTGAGGGCATGCGTTTTAGATCAATTGGGAGGTTGGACGGAGGTGTTGCCACTAGTGGAGTTCACCTATAACAATAGCTACCACGCCAGCATTGGGATGGCGCCATATGAAGCCCTGTATGGGAGGAAATGCAGAACTCCATTATGTTGGTACCAGGAGGGCGAGGCAGTCTTGGTTGGACCAGAGTTGATTCAGCAGACGACCGAGAAGGTGAAGCTGATACAAAGCAGGATGAAAGCCTCTCAGAGTAGGCAGAAGTCCTATGCAGATCAGAGGAGGAAGCCTTTGGAGTTTGCTGCTGGAGATCACGTGTTCATGAAAGTGACACCAACCAAGGGTGTAGGGCGGGCGATCAGGCCAAAGAAGTTGTCCCCCAAATTCGTGGGACCATATCAGATCTTGAGAAGGATTGGCCCTGTGGCGTATGAAATCGCCCTACCTCCCCATCTGGCAAATCTGCACAATGTGTTTCACGTGTCACAGCTGAGGAAGTACATGGCAGACCCTAGTCATGTGCTGGATGTAGACGACGTGCAGATTAGGGATGACTTGTCCTTTGAAGCCAAACCAGTTAGGATTGACGATCGGCAGTGTAAACAGCTCAGGGGCAAGACCATCAACATGGTGAAAGTGGTGTGGGATGAGAAGTCGGGGGATTCTACTTGGGAATTAGAAGAACCCATGAGGGAGGCTTATCCATACCTCTTTTCCTTGTAATCCAATTTTCGAGGACGAAAATTTTTGTTGTTGGGGAGAATGTAAGGACCTGAGATTTATTGAAATGAATGAGTATGTTAAGTAAATTCTATGTATGTTTTATCTAAGTTAAAAAGGAAGGAAAGTGTAGTCTAGGAAAAACGATAAGAGTTTCTTGTTTATACATCATCGCCGGTCGCCTAGACCACACGTCATCGCCTGGGCGCGAGGCATGCAGGCGTCACCAGAGAAGAGAGACATCGGTCGCTCGCGCGAGAGGTCATCAGCGGGTTGTCATCGCGCGATAGCTCATCAGCGGGTTGTCATCGCGCGATAGCTCATCAGCGGGTTGTCATCGCGCGATAGCTCATCAGCGGGTTGTCATCGCGCGATAGCTCATCAGCGGGTTGTCATCGCGCGATAGCTCATCAGTGGGTGTCATCGCGCGATAGCTCATCCGCGGGTTGTCATCGCGCGATAGCTCATCCGCGGGTTGTCATCGCGCGATAGCTCATCGGTTGTTAGCCTTCGCGCGAGAGGTCATCGGTTGTTAGCCTTCGCGCCTGTGGTCATCGGTGAAAAGGTCATCGCGCTACGTTAAGTTATACACAGAGAACGTGGGACCCAGACTCCCAGCAAGAGACGTTCTGCACGCGCGCCACGTAGACAAAAGGTGGTTCAGAATAGTGACCTCATAGCGTAGCCTGCGCAGAGGCACGCTCAGTAGTACTGTGCAGGGAAGCGTACACGCAAACTTCCCTGCAGAGTGGGTGGTGGCAGCTGCTTTTGGAGGGATAAAAGGGGTTTAAGTTGCAGAAATCCACACCTGAGAGAAAGAAAGCATTGTTGTACTCGAAGAGAGAAAGAGTGAGTTTCCTCCTCCGCGTTGCGATTTCAGCATCTCCACACAAGAGTACGACGAGAAGGAACACCATTGGAGCACTTGAGCAGTTCTCTGCAAGATCTTCAAAACAGAGCCAAGGCATTCTTCAAGCTTCGTTGGATTTCGAAGCTCCTGGTGTTTGCGCAAGTCCAGGTAAGGGAAGCTAGACCTCTTTTCCATACGAGCCATAGTTTAACTATCTTCTGAAGTGAGGGCGACGTGGTCGCCATTTTCGTTTTCATCTGCGTAAAATGCTCTGTTTGTGTGCTTGGGCGACGAGGTCGCCGGTTTTATATACAGTTTTCGAAATACCTTGTTTTTGAACCAGGTCGCCGGTTTTGGCGCTGTTTTGCGAACTCCTTGTGTTTGATGTTGTTTTGAGAACTGCTTGAGATTTACATGAGATATTCGAAAATATGAATCCTTTGAAATGGCTATTGCTGTGATTGAAATCATTTCTTTGAGTATGGTATGATGTGTTGAATGTTGTGAATGTGGGGTCGAGGCATAGTATTTTCAGGAAAGGAAATACCGTGTAAGACCATGTTAGATGTGCATTGATCGGTGATTATGAACGAGATATCCTGACTCTGCTGATAATGGAATCACATAGAGGAAGTTACTCAGTTGGGAGAGTCGAAGGAGGTTCACCTGTATGGGTGGGTTGTTTGAAAGAGAACATACCGACCTGTATTGCGTGGATTTACCTTGTCATACTGTATGGTGATGTGTTGAGATTCATCATATGCCTGTGAATGTGTGAGATTTCACGGCGACCCTGTGGATGTGCGAGATTCCACAGTGGGCAGTGTGACAGGTGCAAATCTCCGAGTCTAATCAATGCATGAGTCAATCCGGAAGTAGTGTCAAGTGTCTTGTGTGGTGAGTCAGTGGAAAGTCTGACATGTGAAATGGTGAAATGAGAAACTGGAATACTGATAGACACTTGATGCTGTGGTGTGAAATGGAATGACTATGGGAAATGTTTGTGAATTTGTGAATTTGGGCGATTAGTTGAATGCTATGAGTAGCTCTACGTTTACTTGGATATTTTGGAAACTTGGTTTACTTGGGTTTTTTCATATGCATGATTTAAACTCCTTTCATATTATCTAGCTTACCCTTTTATCTGTCATTTTGGTTGCCTTCTCAAAACTGTGATGATCGTGTAATTGTTACGCGGGAGCAGAAGACCTTCCAGGAAGAAGAGCTCCCTAAAGGGGTGGTCGCCGAGGGCAGAGATCGCCCATTTCCACCTCTCGGTGGTGATCGCCGGATTTTGCCCTACTATCAGATCGCCTGTTTTGAGGTCGCCTGTTATGAGATCGCCGATTTTATGTCTGGCTAGCAAGTCGCCCATTTTTGGGGACTTCTGGTGATCGCCGTTTTGAAGTTGGAGATCGCCGTTTTCTTTTGAGACCGCCTGTCTTACTGCATTTCTTTTATTTTCGTAAAATCTTGCAAACATTTGATTTGGTTATGTATTAAACTCCCTAAGAGGAGCAACTTCATTTCAAATATATATATTATCATGTTATTTCTCTTCAATATTATTTGGTTACATTTAATTTCATTATACCTGTATGTATGTATTACTTTGGCGGGATGTTACAGACGTCGCCAGGGCGCGCGAGGCATGTGGACGTCACCAGGGCGCGCGAGGCATGCGGGCAACGCCGGGGCGCGAGGCATGCGGGCAACGCTGGGGCGCGAGAGGCATACGGGTGTTGCGGGGGCGCGAGGCATGCGGGCAACGCTGGGGCGCAAGAGGCATGCGAGCGTCGCCGGGGCGCGAGGCATGCGGGCAACGCTGGGGCGCGAGAGGCATGCGGGCATCGTCGGGGCGCGAGGCATGAGGCATCACCGGTTCGCGATAGGCATGCGGGCGTTGCCAGGGATAGACATCGGTCGTCTCCCAGGGAGAGACATTGGTCGTCTTCCAGGGAGAGACATCGGTCGTTTGCCAGTATGAGACCTCAGTGGATAGTCATCGCGCGAGCGGTCATCGGTGGAAGGTTATCGCGCGATGTCGAGCTTCACGCAGATAAAGTGGGACCCAGACTCCCAGCATGAAACGTCCTGCACGCGCGCCACGTAGACAAAAGGGTGGTTCAGAATAGTGACATCAGAATGTTGGCATGCGCAAGAGACACTCGCGGTCGTACTGTTCAGGGCAGTGGTTGGCATGCACAAGAGACAACAGTGGTCGTACTGTTCAGGGCAGTGGTTGGCATGCACAAGAGACAACAGTGGTCGTACTGTTCAGGCCAGTGGTTGGCAGGCGCAAGAGACAACCGTAGCCGTACTGTTCAGTGAAATAGTACACTCAGGCTTTCCTGCAGAAGGGGTGGCAGCAGCAGCATACGTGGACAGGTAGGCTTGGATTCAAAAGCCCACTACGGGAAGGCAAAGAAGGTTACAGTGGCTCAAGAGTGAAAGAGTGTCTGCATCTTCATCCCTCTCTTTTCTCTCCTTCGCGCTGCAACTCAGGCAACCTCCAGCACCAGTGCGACGTGCGGCGATTGCCCTTAGAGCACCTGGGAGGTCCTCTGCAAGTTCTACGAACCAAACGCTGAAAACAGAGCTAAGGCATCCTTTAAGCTCGGTGGATTTTGGAGCTCTTGGTGTTTTGCGCAAGTCCAGGTAAGGGAAGCTAGCCTTATTTCCAACGAAAATCCTTATATTCATGATTGAGATGATGGGGGCGACGTGGTCGCCGGTTTTTCAACTGTTATTGTATAATCCTCTGTTTTTGAACGAGATCGCCGGTTTTGGCGTTGTTTTTCGAACTCCCCTGTTTTTGGTATTGTTTGAAGCTGTTTGAGATTTAAATGTGAAATACATGTGATATTCGAAAATCTGAACCTTTGAAATGACTGTTGCTATGATTTGGATCGTTCATTTGAGTGGTATGATGTGTGGAATGTCGTGAATATGGGATCAAGACATAGTATTTTCAGGAAAGGAAATACCGTGTTGAGATTTGGTTATGAAGTGTATTGCTCTGTAAGTATCCTGTGAATGAGGCGATCCTGACTCTGCTGAGATAATGGAATCACATAGAGGAAGTTACTCAGTCAGTGAGAGTCGAAGGAGGTTCATATGAATGGGTGAGTCGTGTGAAAAAGAACGAGCTCGGCCTGTCTTATGGATTAACCCTATCATACTGTGAGAGTGATGAATTGAGATCGAGATTGTGTTGATGCGCATGGCTGTGGAAACATTACAGCAAATGAAGTATGACAGGTGCATGTCTCTGGATGCTAGGTTCAACGCACGAGTCTTCCGGAAGTAGGGTCAAGTGTCTTGTGTGATGAGTCAGTGGAAGTCTGACGTGAGAATGAGAAACATTGAATTGATAGACACTTGATAAATGTTGTGATTTTAATGACCTTTGAGGAATCGTGCAATGTGTGTTTAGTTGATGGTTTACGTGGGTATCTTGAATTTGTTTTATCTTGATTTTAAAGTTCATATCTAAACTCTTTTTCAAATGTCTAGCTTACCCTGTGGTGTTTCTTTGGTGTTGTGTTTGGCTCTTTCTTAAACCTGTGATGATCGTGTATAATTTACACGGGAGCAGATGATGTTGCAGGAAGCAGAGCTCCTCAGTGAGTGGTCGTCGGAAGGAGATCGCCTATTCCTACTTCTGTTAGGCGATCCCCCTTTTGCTGTCTTCTGATAGGAGATCGCCCTCTTCTGATAGGAGATCGGCCTCTTCCGATAGGAGATTGCCTGCTTTGTTTTTTTTTACTGTATTTTGTTTATGTTTCTGGAAAATTTGACCGAATTTGTATTAAACTCCCTGTGAGGAGAACCTACATTTCATATATATAATTTTGTTCACCTCAATCTATTTGTTACCTTTATTTTCATTATATAAACATGAATAGTATTTTGGCGGGATGTTACAGTAGAGCTCCTCAGTGAGCATTTCTGGAGGAGGAGATCGCCGGTTTTTGAATGTTGTTGTTTTGTCTTAGTTTGAAAACTCCTGTATGGAGATGTATTAAAACTTCCTCGAAAAGGGATATTATTTTGAGGCACATTTGTATTAATGAATGAATTTTATTATGTATATATCTATGTTAAATTTTTGATATTATTGTGTCACCTTTATTTTCATTATATAAAAATGAACTATATTTTGAGGGGCGTTACAGAGTGACGAGGCATATCCTCCACGTTCAAGTCTGCGGCAGGATCACTACCCCTTAAGCTTGCTCTCCAAGGCTCCTTCACCTAAAAAAAGGAGGCCTACCTCATGTATTTTCATGTTAAATGAAGAGCAAAGTTACTACACAAAAATTGTGTTAGAGTTTTGTGAACATTGTCTCCTTACACCATTGTCTTATCTTGTGAGATTTAGGGAGCTCTCAAGTGGCGGCATTCCTCACTCATCTTGGAGAAAACCACCATCCAAGTGGCAAGTTTCCTTTCACTCATCTTTTCCATTCCATTTCAATTCGGTTCCTTGTTTGTCTTTCTATTCAATTCATGTGTTTTATTTAGTTTCCTTCTTCATTGTCGCACCGTATATCTTGTCATCATCTTCACCATAATTGTGTTTTTTCCTTTGACCTTATGGAAATGAACCTTCACAATACTTAACACTTGTTAAGTTAATGTCCAACGGGGATTTTCCTTCAGTTTCTCACCTTAATTGCTGTACCAACCAGTCCTCGGACGTTGAGGACAGTTTGTAAAGGGGCGAACCATGTCAGCTGGGTCCCACAGCATAGGCCAAAGCCACGTGGAATGGACCCCGCAGGTGGTATTGATAAGAAGGGTGATTAGTCATCAGCCTACAGAGAAGGATGATTAGTCATCAGCCCACAGAGAAGGATGATTAGTCATCAGCCCACAGAGAAGGGTGATTAGTCATCAGCGCACAGAGAAGGGTGATTAGTCATCAGCCCACAGAGAAGGGTGATTAGTCATCAGCATGACGATCACCAGAAAGGGATGATGTGTCCTCGTCACCCCGCAGGTTGAGGAGTCCTTGGCAACAGAGTGTGACGAGGTGACATCGGCCTTGGGTGATTTGAACAACGTAACCAGAACAGCTAAGATTGGTTCCCAATGTGGGCCAATGACCAGTTAAATACCCAGAGGTAGGGAGAGGCCTGAATCACGAAGAGCCTATGCGGGTAGCAGGGAGAGCACAGTTAGGTGCAGAGTCCTGAGGGGTCGAGTACTCATCAGAACTAGGGTTTCCCAATAAAGGCTACATGCATGGCACGTGAACAGCAAGGGCACTCCCAGAACAGGTGGCCCCAGAGGCTAGGTGCACAAGGAGGCATCCAGGTGGTCACCCTGTTAGAGTTTGCACTCCAGAGAAGGAAACCTTATGTGCTAGATTACCCTAAGATTGGGTGATAGTGGCGCAAGGGTATTCCAGTAAACCTTGAATATGGCTAGCAGCACAGTGAACCCTAATTAGGGCTAGCAGCGCAGTAAACCCTAGACTATATAAGGGATAGTAAAATACTTCACAAAAGTATGCAGTTTCTAGACCTAAACACAGAGAGACTCAATACACTTGGTGTAACTTGCCCACTATTGACTTGAGCGTCGGAGTGCAAACGGCCTCTAGGGCGCCCCTTTCTCTTTTGTAGGTGCAGATTGTTTCGAAAGGACCAAGCACGTATCAATGTGAGGAAGGAGGCGTGTGAGTGTCGTGGAGTCAACTGACAGGCAAGTCAACCGGCAAGAACATTTGGCGCCCACCGTGGGGCCGGAGTAAAACAAGGTCCCATACACGAGAGTGAGAGAAAAAACCACAGAAGATGAGGAATACAAGGCACGGGTCCGTTCCACCAAATGGAGGTGACAGCGTTACCATGCAACAACTTATGGAAACGATGCGCACCCTCCAGGAGACGGTGGCGGAATCCAGAGCGCATCAAGTGCGTATGCAGGAAGACCTGGCCGCCTCACAGGCCAGGAATGAGGAGTTGCACCGAGCCAATGAGGAGATGCGCTTGAATCTGCAACACATGCAACAAGCTGGAGATCGTGGGGAAGATGATCGGGCTCCACCAATGCCCCCAAGGGCCTTTCCCATGCCTTTCTCCCAGATGATTATGAACACGGTGGTCCTAGCCACCTTTGTAGGGCCTAAGACCGTGTTCACCGAAAAAAAAGACCCTGAAACACATCTCACTGCTTTCCATACGTAGATGATGTTGTCAGGAGGGTCTGACACAGTGCACTGTAAGCTTTTTATGGCCACACTGACAGGAACCGCGCTAGAATGGTTTGTGAGTTTGCCCGAGGGACATATCACGTCCTTCGCGCAATTCTCTGTGCTGTTCAGGGAGCAATATCTTGTCAACAAGGCCCCTCCACCAGTGTCTTACGACCTCTTCGATGTGAAGCAGCACCAGAGGGAGTCCCTTAAAGATTACCTCAACAGGTTTGGGGCGAGGGTGATAAGGTTGCACACCAAGGATGAAGATATGGTGGTGCACACCTTCAGGAAAGGCGTATTGCCAGGGCCTTTCAGCGAGTCTTTGATCCGCAGCCGCCCCAAGACCTTCAGCGACATAAAACGACGTGTCATGGCTCACATTGTCGCTGAGGGAGAGCTCAACGAGAAGCGAGAAAGCGCAGTCTTATTAAGGCCCCGAGTGCCTAGTCGACCTCAACCCCTGCGGGTGCATGAGGCGACCATAGAGAAGAAGGCTCAAGGAAAACAGAAGCCCTATGAGCCCCGAAAACCCCAAGCTAGGGCACGAGGCAAGGATGACATGCCCCCTGGGCATGAATTTGTGGTGGAGTTGAAGGAGCTGATTGTCATTCCTAATGTGGCAGAAAGGTTGAAGATGCCCCCAAAGAGTGACAAGAGGTTGGGGCCAAACAAGAACGCTTGGTGCGAGTTCCATCAGGCCTTTGGTCACCCCATTCGCAATTGTCTGGCCTTGGGCCACCAATTGGACGAGTTAGTGAAGAGTGGGTTCTTGAGTGACTACCTGAAGGAGGCACAAGAGGGCGAGGCGGTCGTTGTACCAAGGACAGACCAGGGGCATGAAGTGCCCATACATGGTGAGATCCACACTATATCAGGTGGGTTCTCTGGAGGAGGGTGCACTTCTTCGCAACGCAAAAAGTATGCATGTTGTGTGATGGCAGTGGAGACCTGCGAGGAAGATCACTTCCCAGACATCGACCTCGTCTTCACAAAAGCTGATTGTCGAGATGTTATCCCCCACGATAATGATCCGGTGGTCATTTTAGTTGTCACTGCCGCACGCAAGGTGCACCGAGTGCTAGTAGATCAAGGAAGCTCGATCGATGTGATGTTCTGGTCGACATTCAACAAGTTACAGTTGTCTCCTGATCAAGTTCGACCCTACGTTGGCTGCTTGTATTAGTTCGCAGGAGACCAAGTGGAAGTGCGGGGGTACATCGAGCTGAGGACCACTTTCACTGATGGAGTGGCCTCTCGCATAGAGAACATCAGGTACCTCGTGGTAAACGCCCCATCTGCCTACAACATACTGCTGGGCAGACCAGCCCTAAACAGGTTAGGGGTCGTGGTGTCCACAAGGCACATGAAAATGAAGTTGCCTTCGATGGAGGGGATGGTGGTAACCATCAAATCAGATCAAAAAGAGGCTAAAAGGTGCTACGAGAATAGAAGACGAAAAAGGGAGTCTGCATGGTGACCACCTCACCACCAGGAAGGGGTGTCGATGAAGCTGATATGCCCCGAGGTGACGTCGGGGTTACACGAGCAGAGGTCGCCCGGGCGAGGCGACCTGAACCGGCAGAGGAGGTGGTGGAGAAGGAAATCAGGGGCAGGATTTTCAAGCTGGGTAAGTCCCTGCCTCGGGAGACCCAAGACCAGGTAGCGGGGGTCAAAGAAAGGCATTTGGACGCTTTCGCTTGGTCCCCCTCAGACATGTCAGGCATTGACCCTGATTTCCTATGCCATCGCCTGGCACTGAATCCCCAGGTCAGACCAATCCGCCAGAGGAGAAGGAAGTTCAATGATGGACGAAGACAGGTCGTCAGGGAGGAAAAACAGAAGTTGCTCAAAGCAGGCCACATACGGGAAATCCAGTATCCTGAGTGGCTTGCGAATGTCGTTCTGGTAAGAAAGGCCAATGGGAAGTGGAGGATGTGTGTACACTTCACAGATCTCAACAAGGCCTGTCCGAAGGACTCCTACCCTCTGCCCAACATAGATGCGCTAGTAGATAGTGCCTCGGGGTGCAAGTTACTCAGCTTCTTGAATGCCTTCTCTGGGTATAATCAGATCAAGATGCACCCGATGGACAAGAACAAGACTGCGTTCATGACAGAGTTGTCTTGCTACTGCTACACAGTCATGCCATTTGGGCTGAAGAACGCGGGTGCCACCTATCAGAGGCTGATGGACAAAGTCCTTGCGCCCATGCTAGGACGCAATGTGCAGGCCTATGTAGATGACATGGTGGTGACGTCCCAGGCACGAGACCAGCATGTCGACGACTTGGAGGAGCTATTTAATACGATAGCGAAGTACAAGCTGAAGTTGAATCCAGAGAAGTGCGTTTTTGGGGTGGAAGCAGGCAAGTTCCTTGGTTTTCTACTTATGGAAAGAGGGATCGAGGCCAACCCAAACAAGTGTGCAGCGATCATAACCATGAGGAGCCCGACATCGGTCAAAGAAGTGCAACAGTTGACAGGTTGAATGGCTGCCCTCTCCAGGTTCATGTCAGCCGGAAGAGACAAAGGCCACCCTTATTTCCAATGCCTAAGAAGGAATAGCAGATTCCCCTGGATTGCAGAATGTGAGCAGGCTTTCCTCAAGCTCAAAGAGTATCTGGCCAGCCCGCTAGTCTTGTGCAAGCCTCAGCTTGGCACACCCCTGCGGCTGTACTTTGTAGTTACAAAGAGGGCAGTGAGTTTTGTCTTGGTTCAGGAGCAGGAACAAAGCCAAAAGCCCATTTATTTTGTCAGCAAAGTTTTGCAGGGGCCGGAGACGAGATACCAAGCCATAGAAAAGGCAGCCTTAGCAGTGGTGTTCTCAGCCAGGAGACTTTGTCACTACTTTCAGAGCTTCACAGTGGTGGTGATGACAGATCTACCAATATGCAAGGTCCTATAGAAGCCAGATGTGGCGGGGAGAATAGTGCGTTAGGCAGTGGAGTTGTCAGAATTCGACATCCAGTATGAACCCAGGGGCCCGATCAAAGGACAGGTCTACGCTGACTTTGTGGCCGAGATGTCCTCAACCGAGGCCCAGCAGGAGGAACCCAGCTTCAAGTGGGTATTGTCAGTAGACGGGTCCTCGAATCTGCAAGGTAGCAGAGCGGGGGTGATTCTTGAAGGACCCAAGGGGTTGTTGATAGAGCAGGCCCTGCGGTTCGCCTTCAAAGCCAGCAATAACCAAGCAGAGTATGAAGCTTTGATTGCTGGGATATTGTTGACTAAGGAGATGGGAGTGCAGAGCCTTATGGCGAAGAGTGACTCACTGTTGGTCACTGGTCAAGTGGCAGGAGAGTACCAGGCCAAAGACCCCTAGATGGCCTCTTACTTGGAGTATGTCCAACGATTGAAGAGTTCGTTTGAAACATTCGAACTAGTGCATGTGCCCAGGGAGCAGAATGCCAGAGCTGACTTGTTGGCCAAACTCGCCAGCTCAGGCAGGGGGGGCAGGTAGAGGACAGTCATCCAGGAGACTCTGAGGGCGCCTCGTACTTATACAACTGACAACTTGGTGGGAGTCCATCAGATCAGCCAGTCAGACGGTGAGAAGAGGAGTCATCACTCGTTGACTCAGGAAACTCTGAAGAAACCACGGGTCAACGCATGCATGCTAATGGAGGTAGGGTCATCGCAAGTCTACCTGCTACAAAATGGAGAGACATGGATGACGCCCTATAAGCGTTACATAGCGGATGGAATGCTCCCAGTAGAGCTGATAGAAGCAAGGAGGATAAAGAAGAACTCAGCCAAGTACACGCTCATTGAAGGCGAGTTGTACAGACATGGGTTTACCCACCCCATCCTAGTATGCGTGCATGGCGAGCAGTGTGTGAGAATAATGGCAGAACTCCATGAAGGCATATGTGGTAGTCACATCAGAGGTCGAGCTTTGACATCTAAGGCCATTCGAGCAGGGTACTACTGGCCGACAATGAGGGAAGATTGCACTAAGTATGCTCAGCAGTGCAAGCAATGTCAGTTACATGCTGATTGGCCTAAGGCGCCACCAGAGGAGCTCAGGTCGATATACAGCCCTTGGCCATTTCACACATAGGGAATCGACATCTTGGGGCCTTTCCCTTTGGCAATACGACAGATGAAGTACCTCGTGGTTGCCATAGAATATTTCACGAAGTGGATCGAGGCTGAGCCAGTAGCACAGATCACAGCACAGAAGATCCAACACTTCGTGTGGAAGAATATTGTATGCCGTTTCGGGGTGCCCAAACGTTTAGTGTCTGACAATGGCACGCAGTTCGCAAGCCAACAATTGGGGAAGCTATGTACAGAGTTGGGAATCAAGCAGGTGTTTGCGTCAGACGAGCACCCACAAACCAATGGGCAGGTTGAATCGGCCAACCGAGTCCTCCTCAGAGGACTGAAGAGAAGGCTGGAGAAAGCAAAGGGAAGGTGGGCTGAGGAGGTTCCCAGAATAGTATGGGCTTACCATACTACTCCCCAGTCCACTACCAAGGAGACTCCCTTTAGTTTGGTGTATGGTTCAGATGCCATGATCCCTATGGAGATCCAGGAGAACTCGCCACGTTTCTAGAACTTTGTGGCTGAAGAGTCCAATGAAGAGAGAAAGGTGAATCTTGATCTTTTGGATGAAGCTAGGGAAGAAGTAGGAATCAAAGCCGAGGCGCTGAAGAGGAGACTCGAGCTCAAACACAGTTCTAAGTTGAAAGCTCGGCGGTTCCAGGTGGCTGACCTCGTCATGCGCAAGGCGTCTCCATACCAGATAGAGAACAAGCTATCCCCTAAGTGGACTGGTCCTTTCAGAGTGACAGAGGCCCTAGGGAATGGAGCATATAGGCTTGAGACTTTAGAAGGAGGTCCGATTCCTCGAACATGGAATGTGACTCACCTGAAGTTTTATTTCAGTTAAAGCCATGTAATGTTGTACACTACACAATGCAGGGGACACTCTTTTTTCCCTTTCTAAGGGTTTTTAATGAGGTCACCCAATAAAATTCAGTTAAAGATATATATTTTTATGCGTTTGTACAATGCTATTAGAACCTGTCACTTGGAGTTAGAGGTCTCGTAAGTGGAGAGGCAGGTTCGTAGAGAACACCTCCTGATGTGAGTTGATTTTAGGTTCATTATATTTGTGACACTTTCTTAGAATTAGGATCAAGATTCTTAGCAATTTAGAGTGAGTCACCTAAGGAAAATCCCCACTGGACATTAACTTAACAAGTGTTAAGTAGATGTGAAGGTTCATTTCCAAAGGTCCAAGGTTAAAACAAAATTAATGGTGATGAATGAATGAAGAACAAGGTGCTGAACTCAAAAAAAGAATAGGTGCAGAATTTAAACACAAAAAAACAGAATGGAAACACAAATTGAAACAAAAGAACCGATTGAAATTCAAGAACAAGACATAGAATCAAAACTACCGATTGAAATGACTATGGAAGATGAAAGAAGATGAAACTTATGTGGTTGTAGCCATGGATTGGGAATGGACATGCCACTTGGAGGTGATGATCCAAGATAAGTGCAGATTTGCCGCCACTTGAGAGCTCCCAAAACTCACAAGATGAGACTAGAAAGGAGAAAGCAATTCTCACACTCACACAAATTTGTGTATAGTAACTTTACTCTAAATTCAATCTTCTTTAACATGAGCATAACACCTCTATTTATAGTGTGAGAGGGCTGAAATTAAAGTGGGAAAATTCAAATGAGAAGCATTTGAATTTGGAGCCAAAACACATGTCACAAGGGAGGTGTGACTTGATTTCTACTTTGGCACCTCCTAAAACTACACCTACACCTACTTTTTATGTCACATGGAAGGTGTGACTTGTTTTTGTACATTAGCACCCCTTATTTTAATATCTACACCTTCCTTTAATGTTCTACTAAAAACTACACAAAAGAAATTACAAAAGAGATACATCCATTCATGCTTATTTCCCAAAGCTTTAGCCTTGCTCCTATTGATGCTCATGGATTGGGCTTGGGCCCCACTTGACTTGGGCTTCTTGGCTTGGGCTTCTTGGGCTTGGGCCCTCTTTATTTATACTACTACTTGGATTCTTCAAGAGAACCCAATTATTTACAAAAATGTTCTACTCTTTAAGAAGACTAGTAAGAAGAACTTCAAGTGCTTTGGAATATGGCCCTTTCTTATTTTTGTGAAGTCTTCTTTTGATTGTTGAGATGACCCTTTATATATAGCATCTTTGGTCATCCTTAAGTGGTCTTGACTTGCATCACCTCCCCTTCGAGTGAAAACTTCCAATGTGAAAGAAGGGTTCGCCCAGAGAAATCCTCCTCGCCTGTGAGCGATGTGAGGTCAGTTAGAACCTGTCACTTGGAGTTAGAGGTCTCGTAAGCGGAGAGGTAGGTTCGTAGAGAACACCTCTCCTTCGAGTGAGAACTTCCAACGTGAAAGAAGGGTTTGCCCAGAGAAATCCTCCTCGCCTGTGAGCCATGTGAGGTCAGTTGGAACCTGTCACTTGGAGTTAGAGGTCTCGTAAGCGGAGAGGTAGGTTCGTAGAGAACACCTCCCCTTCGAGTGAGAACTTCCAACGTGAAAGAAGGGTTCGCCCAGTTGAATTCTCCCTCGCCTAAGGGTGATGTGAGGTCAGTCAAAACCTATTAGTTGGGGTTAGAGGTCTCGTGAGTGGTAAGGGAAGTTCGCAAGGAACACCTCCCCCTCCGAGTGAGAACTCCGAGTGAGAACTCCCAACTTGAAGGAAGGGTTCACTAGTGAAATCAGCAGAAATCGTGCTACCTAAGGTTTATGTTTGCAGGTGTGTAATTTGTGGTCTGAATGCTAAGTCGTGAGTTCCACAAAACATGAAGCATGTCAAACAAATAAACAGCAGCAGAAATACAAAGGCAAGCAAAATGCTACGTAAAGCAAAGAAGATTGAAAACAAGTAAGGTAATTACATTATAAAGGAGGGTAATTACAAGATGTTCAGCCATTAGGTACAATTGCTCAAAAGACCTATCTAGGCACTATTTGCCCGTTGACTACCTGCATGGTTGCAGAGTATGGTGAGAGGTCCATCTCAGGATGCACGCAGGCAACCTGAGCGAGGGCATCACCAAAACCTTCCCCGTAGGCGTCGGCGACGTCTTCAGTGAGCTCGGTCTCGGTCTTCTTCAGCAATTCGATTTGTTGGGCAAGTTCCTCCTCAACCTTGCCCAGCTGAACTTCTCGGTTGGTAGCTCTTTCCTCCAGCTTGGTCATTTTGGCTTGTGCCCCCTCCGCTTGCTCTTCCAGTTTGATGATCTTATTGCGGAGGGGGAGAATCTTGGCTTCAAGCTGGAGGGCCTCCTGCCCCTTGGAGAAGAGAAGCTTCTTGGTCTCCTTCTCAGATTGGCGGAGACTACCCAGTTCTTGATTAAGGGCAGTCTCGCGCTTAGCCGCTTGGTGGAGTTGGAGATCCTTCTGCTCCAGCTCTTTCTCCAATCTTGCAGTCTTCTCGAGTAGCTCAGCCTCAGCGGTGCCCTTGACCAGCAAGAAGTTTGAAGCAGCCAGGAACTCCCCAAGACCATGGCTGAGAAGATGCTCGAGAGAGTTCCTGTCCATGGCCTCCAAAGCAGCTTGGCCAGGCATTTGCGCGAGAGACCTCTGGAGTAGAGGGGGCAACTCTGGGGCAGAAGGCATCTGGCTGGTGGAAGGAGCACTCTCTCCACCCCCCTCAAGTGTCAAGATTGGCTCGGGGGGGGATGAAGCGCTGGGAGGGTGCTCCCTGAAGGATGGAGGGTGCCCTTCTGTTGCTGAGGAGACCTCTGCAGCAACCTCCACCCTTTTCCTTTTGAAGACGAGGCCAGAGCAAGTGTCCTCATCTTAGGAGATCTCTACAGGGGCTGCCCTTTTGGATTTTTCAGCAATCGGTTCTAGGGCAGCACCCGCGGGTGATGAAGGGCCAGCAGGGGCCGAGCCACTAGCATTGCGGCGATTCAGCACCTCGGCCAGCCTCTTCTTCTTCTCAGCGCTGAGTACCATGCCTGTAGTGGACAATAAGAAAGGGTGAGGAAGACAAAGCATGAAGTATGTAAACAGTTAAGTGCAAGATGAAAATGATGTACCAATGTACACGCTGAGGGTCTCGGCGTTGTACTCATGCCTAATCAGCTGGGTGGTGTCAAACACCACACCCCAGCTGGAGATGGTCTGGCACAGTTCTTGGTCAGGGACAGTCAACTCTTCGAGTCTGTGGGGTTTCTTGAACTTCAACTTCTCCACCCAATATAATGGGAACCCATCGAGCATGGTGAAGTCGTAGGAGCTGCAGCAGACTCGGAAGAACCTTCCCTTGAAGTTCTTGTACGGCTGTGAGAAGAGAGTGAGTAGGACTCTCCCTGCCACCCCATTCAGGCTCACCCAAAGCCTCTTACCAGGGCTCTTCACCTCGAAGAAGTAAAGAAATACGTCTACCGAGGGAGTGAACCCTAAGTTATTGCAAAGGACGGAGAACGCCCTAATAAAGGCCCAGCTGTTGGGGTGCAGTTGGGTAGGAGCCACATTCAACTCTGTGAGCAAAGCCCTCTCGAACCCAGTGAAAGGAAGGTGGACTTTGACTCGTTTGAAGATGGTGGCATAGAAGAAGAAGAAAGGCTCCTCGTTGTTGCAGCGGTCATCAGTGCAAACGGGTTCGTTTTCTGTGCAGGGTCGCACAGAGATGTACGCGTTAGTTTCCCTGCCAAAGACACGCCCTTTGATTTCATTCTCATCATCCCTATGCTTATGAAGATCTTCACAGGATGTTAGTTTTGAGGTCTCGGCAAGGAGATCCTCAGAAGCCCATGGGTAGAGGGCCCTGTAATCAACCGCTACGGTTGGAGGAAGGTTGGAAGTAGTTTTGGTTCTGGCCATCTCGAATCTAAACAAATGAGAGGTAGGAAGAGAAAAAGGCTTAGAAGAAAACAATGGTGGACGAAGACTCAAAGGTAGAACGAACCCAGAAAAGAAGAACAAAAACCCTAGAATGCACAAATCAAAAACAGGCCCAGAACAGTTACAACATGCAACATGGATGATCGAGATGATGTTATGAAGGGGGAGAAGACATAAAAATCATACCTTTGGTTAAGCGAGAACGAAGAAGGTTGAAAAGCCTGGTGAGAGGAAGAAAGCGTGCACTGGAAGATAGAGTTTGCAGAAGGTGAGAATGCAAAGTGATGGAACAGTGAAGTGGCGTGGGGTTTTGAAGAGGTTTAACGTAGCCCTAGGGAGCGCAAACGTTATAAATCCCAGCCCGTTGATGCAGCCACGCGTTAACAGATGAAAAGGGGTTGGTGAAGTGTCCCTTCAGCGCACTGTTCATGTACTTACGTGCAGAGCCACGTAGGTCGCCCGAGCCAATGACTTAGTCTCTTCGCTGAAACAAGTTAACAACTTGAGACTAGGGGGGCTTGTGTACCGATCAGTCCTCACCTATGACTTAGTCTCTTTGCTGAAACAAGTTAACAGCTTGAGACTGGGGGTCTTGTGTACCGACCAGTCCTCAGACGCTGAGGAGAGTTTGTAAAGGGGCGAACCATGTCAGCTGGGTCCCACAGCATGGGCCAAAGCCTCGTGGAATGGACCCCGCAGGTGGTATTGATAAGAAGGGTGATTAGTCATCAGCCTACAGAGAAGGATGATTAGTCATCAGCCCACAGAGAAGGATGATTAGTCATCAGCCCACAGAGAAGGGTGATTAGTCATCAGCCCACAGAGAAGGGTGATTAGTCATCAGCATGACGATCACCAGAAAGGGCTGATGTGTCCTCGTCACCTCGCAGGTTGAGGAGTCCTCGGCAACAGAGTGTGACGAGGTGACATCGGCCTTGGGTGATTTGAACAGCGTAACCAGAACAGCTAAGATTGGTTCCCAGTGTGGGCCAATGACCAGTTAAATACCCAGAGGTAGGGAGAGGCCTGAATCACGAAGAGCCTATGCGGGTAGCAGGGAGAGCACAGTTAGGTGCAGAGTCCTGAGGGGTCGAGTACTCATCAGAACTAGGGTTTCCCAGTAAAGGCTACATGCATGGCACGTGAACAGCAAGGGCACTCCCAGAACAGGTGGCCCCAGAGGCTAGGTGCACAAGGAGGCATCCAGGTGGTCACCCTGTTAGAGTTTGCACTCCAGAGAAGGAAACCTTATGTGCTAGATTACCCTAAGATTGGGTGATAGTGGCGCAGGGGTATTCCAGTAAACCTTGAATATGGCTAGCAGCGCAGTGAACCCTAATTAGGGCTAGCAGTGCAGTAAACCCTAGACTATATAAGGGACAGTAAAATACTTCACAAAGGTACACAGTTTCTAGACCTAAACACAAAGAGACTCAATACACTTGGTGTTACTTGCCCACTATTGACTTGAGCGTCGGAGTGCAAACGGCCTCTAGGGCGCCCCTTTCTCTTTTGCAGGTGAAGATTGTTTCGAAAGGACCAAGCACGTATCAACGTGAGGAAGGAGGCGTGTGAGTGTCGTGGAGTCAACTGACAGGTGAGTCAACCGGCAAGAACAATTGCTTAAACAATCTCAATCTTAAATCTAAAGTGTCACCTAAATGAATCAATCTAAAATCAACTCACATCACTCTCTACTTATAAATAAAACCTTACCCCATCCTTTGTAACTCACCTTTGAATTGAATATCATGATTTCTTCTTGTACTGTGCAGGAGAGATCGTCACCTCGGTCCAAGTATTTGGGGGAGGTCAGCTCAATGTTTGTGTGGGTCATGAGCTCGACCCAGATGTTGGTCAACCCAGTAGAGGTAATTAAGATAAAAGATAAAGAGATATTTTATTTCTTGTTATTATACGTATATTGATTAAAAGTTGTTGAAAATAAAAGAGTGAGCACCCAAGAATAATGATGCACATGTGAACAGAATGTTTTCCTATTGTTAGCACCTGAAGATAAGTGGTGCCTGTTAACAGGTAGTTTTTCTGTTATGATTAAATACTTTCTGTTGAGATTACACTCTTGTTAGTGAAAGTGGTTGAAGGAATATCTATTAAAGGGGCTTGAGACCCCCAATAAAGGTATGCTGTTTCTGAGTACTTTAGACTGAAACTGATTACTTATCTTGAATGCTCTCACTGACTTGATCATCGGAGTGTGATCAATAGGTAGAGCCCCCCTCTATCCAATGGAGCCACATTCCAAAGCAGCAAGAAAAGACAAACCAGAAGTAGAGCTCTCCATTCAGTCCAACCGAGATCAACCAGCAAGAACATTTGGCACCCACTGTGGGGCCCAATAAAACTTGATCCCATCTACAATCGTGATTTGAATTTCCTAACATGACGAGGAACACAAGGCAAGGAATGTTGGGATCCGAAGGAAGTGATGCCCCCTCTTTACAGCAACTCATGGATGCCATGAGAGCCCTCCAAGAGGCGAACGAGGAGCACAGACGAGAGCAAGAGCGAATCCAAGAAAAAGCCAAGGCTGAGCAAGAGAGGCTACAAGCGAAAGCCCAAGCTGAGCAAGAGCTTCTGCAAGAACGCTTGATGGCAGAAATCAAGGCCTCTCGAATATCCATAGAGGAGCATGCGCAAACCAACAAGGAGTTCTGCAAGACTAATGAGGAATTATAGAAGAGTGTACAGTGACATGACCAACGTTCCACCAGGGAACGAACTCTGAATTTATCTTTGACAAATAATCCCCAGCCATTCTCGCAGGAGATCATGGATGAGGCCGTACCACCTCATTACATCATGCCCAAAATCACCCTCTTCAAAGGGATAAAGGACCCTAAGAGTCACCTCACGACATTCAATGCCCAGATGATCATCTTTGGAGGATCAGATGCTATCCGGTGTAAGATGTTCATGGGTACTTTCATAGGTACAACTCTCCAATGGTTCAGTGGGATTCCAGATGGTCAGATCACCTATGATTTTCAAACACCTTCTAAAGGTTTCTATTGAAAATGAAGCTTTGATGCCTCCAAATCCGTGAAAAGAGCTTGAAGACTGTGCTGGTGTGTTTGGGGTTTAGTTCTAGGTAGTTTAGAATTTGTTAGATTCATTCTTAATCCAAAGCACAGTTGAATCAATCTAGTTTTAAAAATCAAAAGTGTTTTTCAAAGCTAAGTGAAAAACAATAGATTGATTTCTCGGTTTAGTCGGTTGTTTTCCACTCAGCTTGTTTGGAGGGTTTTCAAACTGTTTTTGACTTGGTATACTAACTATCAAAACCAATTCAATCGGTTAAATTGACATTTCAACTAGTTGATTTTTTATTTTTTAACAGCTTTTCAAAAACCTGTTAAATCTATTCAGTTTATTTGAAACTATTTTGGCTCATGTTTAACTGCCTAAAATGGCTAGTTTGAAGAGCTATAAAACTGGGTTACCTCCATATTTGAAGATACAGAAAGAGAGATTAAGAATATGTTTTGAGAGAAATTTGATTCAAAGTTTTGCCAAGATTGTTTAAGGTTGTGCAAGAGGTTCAAGAAGTGATTTAGGAGCCCTGTGATTTCCTGAATGTCAGGTTACTCTTTTCCTTATATTCTTGTATTTGTTTTCAATTTGAATACTTGTAAAACAGTAAATCTGCTAGTCAGAGGGCTGTTCTGTTTATGTGTATGTTATAAGGCAAAGAGGGTGAGTGGTCTTGTGTGAAAAGGATCACCTCTTTGTGGTGTTTGTGTGTTGTAATCTGTGGTTGGTTACACAGTGGAATACCTAGTTGTTTTTAAGGACTGGATGTAGCTCTTGGTGTAAGAGTGAACCAGTATAAATTGGTTGAGCAATCTTCTCGCTCTCTCTCACTCATTACAAACTGTTTGATATGGTTTTTGTCTCTGCTGCTATAAACAGCCGGTTAAAACGAAATTTCAACCTGTTGATATTTTGTAAACAGCTTTAATTGCTTTGGTTTATTAGCTTCCTTGATTACTCTTTCTGTGATTCTTCATAAAACTTCATTCTTAGCCAATACTTGCGAAAATCTTTCCTTAAACAATTCACCCCTCTTGTTAAGGCCATTAATTCTTATAGTTTCCACCTTCTAAGAGAATTTTCACCCAAAAGTTTTGTCATCCCCAATTATTCTTTCCAAACATGGTTTATATCTAGAATCCACCCCTGCGAACTCTCCAAGCTTAAAGAACGTAAGTTTGCTTCTCCACTCCCATATATAAATCCAGTGAACAAACTAACTATGTTATTTGCAAGAGTTCTAAATTCGAGGATGAATTCTTTCCAACCTGGGGGCATGATACAAACCACAATAGTCAATAGATGACTAAGGACACATCAAGCAATTAATGAAAAGGTCAGTCATCTTAGTATACAAAGCCAGGCCTCACCAAACCTCGAGAAAGTATCAGCAAAAGAAGAACCAGTTATATACCAGAATATCAGAAGTTCTTCCTTATGGTCTTTCCACAAGAGAAAATTTATGTAAATAACTTGGGCTCACTTTGGGGGTCCAAATAGCAAAATAAGCTCGAGTAGGTTCATTTAGCATAATAAGAGGTGTGTATTTATCAAATTGGGCCATGACAAGTCCATTAGGGTTAGAATGTAGCCCTAGCTTCTAGAAGCTAGGACTAGGGCCGACATTAACCGTAAGTCAAACCCTAGGGGATTACAAGACTACCCCTCCCCTTCTTGCCCACCAAGGCACTCATTCCTAAAAATAGGGTGCCTCGCCTAAAGTATTGACAAGTTGAATTTGAATAGAAAAGAAACTCTGCCGAAGTGATTTTGTGAGTCTGAGTACTCTGGGTTTTATGGGTCTTATCATAGGGGGGTAGTATCCTAAGTGGCAACTCTAGGTCTTATCTTAAGTGAGTGATATCTCAAGTGGCGGCTCTAGCACCACTTATCTTGGAGTTCATCAACTTCAAGTGGAATGACCACACCCATCCCTCCTAAGTCTTCTAATCCTTTCATCTTTTCTCTTTTCTTCTCCTTTTGCGTCACCTTTATTTTCCTTGCCTTCTCTCATCTTCTTCTCTTTTTCTTTGTCTCTTTACTATGCGTTCTTATGGGTTTCTCCTATCTTTAAATTCCACAATTTGCATCATTGTCACCTCATATAATGTGTTTTTCTCTTTGCCCTTCTGAAACATTCACACTTACTTTAACCACTTGGTTAAGTTCGTGTCCAGTGGGAATCTTCTTAGGGTCCTCACCCTTAAATTGATAAATCAAAAATCATATACAAGAGCAACCAATTAAAAAGTGCAATCCTTAAATCAACTCACATCAGCATAAGAGAGCTTCAAGGAGCTATAACCAATTTGGTAGCCAAGAGGAGATTGTAGAATGCACTAATATGAAGAGAGGCGCCACCAACACCATCCTTCAAGAAATTATTTCCCTATGTAAAATTGACTAGCTTTTGTGGGGAAAGTGAACCCAATATTTACTTAGGAAGGGAGGCTAAGGTAGAGTAAATTTTCAATATATATGAGGTCCAAGAGGACCAAAAGGTAAAGCTTGATGGAGATCAAGCTCTAGTGGACATGGAGGCCAATCAACAAGATCAAGAAGAGGTAGAGGTGCAAATAGAGGACGCCCATGAAGATCAAAGCCCACCTCAAAGGCTTACAAGAAGCATGTTCAAAGTTTTAGGAGCTAGAGAATAATTATTCTCTCTTTTTGTAATTTCTTTGGTTGATGGTGCTTGGAGGGAAACATTAGAAACCTCTATTGTTATAGCATCTTTTAGTCTTTAGTTAGGAGTCTTAGGGGGGGTGTATTAGTAGATAGGTGTAGAAGTAAATAAGGAGGTGAAGTTATAAGTTTAGGCTTATGAAGTCCATTAGGGAAGGAAGGAAACCCTACCTTCTAGAAATGAGTGAAATGGTGTGGCATTGACCAAAGTCAATGACCTAGGCTGCACCATATTGTTTCTTCCCTTACTACCCTCACAACTTGTTCTCCAAGGCTCCTCATGCTATAAATAGGAGGCCTCCCTCATTGTATTTTCTAGATTGAAATTGATAGTAAAGAAACTCTACTGAAATTTTGAGAGAACATTGGAGAGCTTTGAGCCTTTTTCTCTAGTCTTATCTTGAAGGATCCATGGTGTCCTCAAGTGGCGGCAGCACACTCATCTAGGAGCATCCATCACATCTAGTGGCGTGTTCATACCAATCTACATCCATTTTCATAAGTTTTCTATTCTCCTTCCTTTTTTCTCTTTAGTTGTTCATGTTTTGAGTTGGTTTTCTTGAGTTTTTGGTTCTGTTTTCAGTTTTCCAGCAACTATTCTTCCTTTTCTTTGATTTTGAACGGTTCATTTTCTGTTTTCCTTCTTTCTTGTTTCGAACTTGTTTTCCAGCTTTTTAATCGGTTCAATTGATAGTAAATGGAGCTTCCATGTGAGTTTGGTTTTTGGTGCAAGATTTGGTGAGTTCTTGAAATATAGAACATTGATCCTCTTCTATAAAAGTGCCTAATCTTTGCCAACTCAAGTTGATTCCATAGAATATCAAAGAATCATGTTATTGTGGCTAGTGGAATCACATCAAAGCTAGTCTCCCTAGAATTTTTAGATTATGCCATGTAGTGGTGGCATCAAACTATAATGGACATTGGTTTGAACAAGAGGCCAGTCGTGGTCTCTTGGTATGATTTGAAAGAATGTATGCGCGCGTGGTTTGTTCCCCCTCATTATAGGAAAGACCTAGGAGTGTGGATGAATACTTTAAAGATTTAGAAACCACTTTGACAAAAGTTGATATGCATGTAAATGAAGAGTCAAAGATGACTCGTTTTGTGAGTGGATTAAGAAGAAAGATTCAAGATGTTGTAGAACTTTATGAGTATACTTCTTTGGAAAAATTGGTTCAGGTAGCCATCAAGGTTGAATCACAACTTTTAAAGAAATCTTCTTTAAAAAATGCTTATAATGATGGCTTTTTATAACTCAACTTGGAAAGGCAAAAATCAATTTTCAAAACAAGATAAGCCTTCCAACTCATCTAAAGAATCCACCCCACAAAAAGAACATCCTTCTAGGACAAAATCGCCAACCAAAACCTCTAAATCAAATGTTTTAAATATTTAGGTTTTGGGTACATAGCTTCCAATTGTCCAAGTAAAAGAACAATGATGGTTAAGGGGGGGAAAGTAATAAGTGAACATAGTGATCAATCTTCTAGGTTTAACTCCCCTTCCCCTTCAAAAACCCCATGTGAAAATGAATGTGAGATACCTTGTGAAGATGACTTATTGGTGATAAGGTGAATGTTGGGAACTGATACAAACCAAAGCAACCAGCAGATGACTAAGGACACATCAAACATTTCACAAAAGGGTCAGTCATCTCAATATACAAAGACGAACCCCACCAAACCTCGAGAGAGCATCAACTAAAGAAGAACCAATTATAAACCAAAATATCAAAAGTTCTTCCTTCTTGTTTTTCCACAAGATAAAATTATGTAAATAAATTGGGCTTCGGGGGTCCAAAATAGCAAAGATAAGCTAGAATAGGTGCCTATAGCATAACAGGGGGGTGTAGTTATCATTTTTATCTTGTTTCTAGGCATTTTGGAAGGTTTTTTGACCTAGTTTCTAGGAGGACAAGCCTAAAATGCGGGACTGACTTAGTCAAACCCTAAGGCTGCCCATTTTTTCCCTTTTCCCATCCTACCCCTCTTGCTTGTTTTCCAAGGCTCCTTCACCTATAAATAGGAGGCCTACCTAGTGTATTTGAGATGTTGAAATTTGTTCCGGCCGCTTGACTCAAACGTGGAGGACTGCCTCGTCACTCCTTCGTCTAGCCCTCTGTTCTGCAGGAACGCTCCAAGAACCACCGCCAGAACTCCAAACGCTGCCTGCAAAACACACAGACGGCGCCTCTAGCGGCCGTTGTAGCTCCGACGCTCAAGTCAGGCAACAGGAACACCAAAACTATATCTGAATCTCTCTGTGAGACCCGTGTGTGACTGAAACTCTCAGATGTGTGAGCTATGAGAATCTGAAAAAACCTCCCTTAATTCGTTAAGAGTTTCGCTTATATACCTGAGTTTTTCTCTCTCCTGACGGTTATTCCTCATGACACGTGGATAACGTCTGGTCGTACACGTGTCATCATCTGGAGTGTCTGCAGCTGAAACGTTACTTCCACTGTGCCCCTGCGACTAAGTTATCCACACAGGGAGTAGCTTAGTACACAGGCTACTATGGGCGCAACCTTAACATGGCGAGCTGGTTATCCCTGGGCATTGCAGCTCACATTACACATGGTGGCAGATATGCCACTTATCCTATGTACTTAGACCATACAACAAGTGCATGCCAAGTCTTCTCAAACACCCGGCGATGTGCTCTTTCGGCGACTTGCTGACCACCTGATCTCCCAACCTTAACACACGGCGATCATGTGCAATCTGGGTGATTACTGATCTTACCGGCGATGACCGACTACTCATCCTCAAGGCGATAGGCGATTACTCACCTCAAGGCGATAAGCGATTACTCATCATCACAGGCGAGAGGCGATTACCATTCTGAGTGATCGCCTCCCTGATTCGCCTGCTATCCTCTACCACGTGTTACCCTGTGAATGGTCCACGTGGTCAACTGCTGCTGATGTCATCGACTACCGATGACCGACCGGAACACAAGCCCCCCAGTCTCGAGCTGTGAACTTGTTCTCAGCGAAGAGACTAAGAAATCGTCTTCTGGCGGTCTATAGGAGCGCACACTCTGGTACTAACACTGTTTCATCCCTTCTTCTTCGCCTTCAAACATTCAAAGCATCTCTCTGGATCATCTAGAGATTCACCTTCTCTGTTTTCTTCTTCTCAAACGTGCTGGAGTTCACTGCGTTTCTTCTCTTTAACTCTCTGCATGTGACTAACTTAGCGCGATCTACCTGCAACCCCTCAAACTTGGCCTCTGACTTGATCGCGGCTAACTGTTGCCTTAGCATTGCCTTCAACATAACTTTGTGCTGGATGACTGACTTAACGGGCCTAAACGCTTCGGCTTCACGCAGCAGAACTTGCTTCTACCACCGACCACCGACTAGCACTTTAGCGCACCACCGATCAGTCATTGCGCTTCTGGCTTCGCTGCACTTCTCTGCCACACCAGCGCTGAGTGCGTAGAGGGTCTGAACACCAACTATGACGCCTGTGTTTTGGGGAAGAAAAGTGCTTCTCGATGACCCCTCTTGTCCCAACCTTGCTGTAAGAAGTCGTGGGTGATGTCTTGCTTCTCTCACCTCAGCGTCGCTGTTAAAAGCAGAGGGAAGGGACTTGGTTCTCTTGCCTCAACCTTGCTGTAAAAAGCAAAGGGAAGAGGACTTTCTCTCTTGCCTCAGCCTCGCTGTACAAAGTCGAGGTGAGGACTTTCACTCGCCTGCACCTCGCTGTACAAAGTCGAGGGAGGACTTTCTTCTTTCTCGCCTGCACTCGCTCAAAGGCAAGGAGGTCTTCCTCTGTTGCCTACACTTGCTCAAAGGCAAGGAGGACTTCCTCTGTTCTCGCCTGCACTTGCTCAAGGGCAAGGAGGACTCCCTCTGTTCTCGCCTGCACTTGCTCAAGGGCAAGGAGGACTTCCTCTGGTGCCTGCACTTGCTCAAAGGCAAGGAGGTCTTCCTCTGGTGCCTGCACTTGCTCAAAAGCAAGGAGGTCTTCCTCTGTTGCCTACACTTGCTCAAAGGCAAGGAGGACTTCCTCTGTTCTCGCCTGCACTTGCTCAAGGGCAAGGAGGACTTCCTCTGTTCTCGCCTGCACTTGCTCAAGGGCAAGGAGGACTTCCTCTGGTGCCTGCACTTGCTCAAAGGCAAGGAGGTCTTCCTCTGGTGCCTGCACTTGCTCAAAGGCAAGGAGGTCTTCCTCTGTTTCCTACACTTGCTCAAAGGCAAGGAGGACTTCCTCTTGCCTCAACCTCGCTGTATAAAGCAGAGGAAGAGGACTTTCTCTTGCCTCAACCTTGCTGTATAAAGCAGAGGAAGAGAACTTTCTCTGTTGCCTCAACCTTGCTGTATAAAGCAGAGGAAGAGCACTTTCTCTGTTGCCTCAACCTTGCTGTAAAAAGCAAAGGAAGAGGACTTTCTCTCGCCTGCACCTCGCTGTATAAAGCAGAGGTGAGGACTTTCTCGTGGGTGCACGCTCCTAGGGGGGCGTGTAACATCCCGCCAAAAATAATACATACATCCATGTATAATTGAAATTAAGTGTAACCAAATAATATTGAAGAGTGCAAAATAATATGTATTTATATATATCAGAAATGAAGTTACTCCTCTTAGGGAGTTTAATACATAACCAAATCAAATGTTTGCAAGATTTTACGAAAATAAAAGAAATGCAGTAAGACAGGCGGTCTCAAAAGAAAACGGCGATCTCCAACTTCAAAACGGCGATCCCTAACAGAAGACCTCCAAACGGGCGATCTTCTATCAGGACACGAAAACCGGCGATCACCACCGAGAGGTAGAAACCGGCGATCTCTCCCTCGGCGACCACTCACTAAGGAGCTCTCCTTCCTGGAAGATCATCTGCTCCCGTGTAACAATTACACGATCATCACAGTTTTTAAAGAGAACCAAGCACAACACCAAAGAAACACCACAGGGTAAGCTAGACATTTTAAAGAGAGTTTAAGTAGGAACATTAAAATTAAGGTAAAACAAGTTTCAAGATTATCCATGTAAAACGTAGAGCTGCTCATCCCTTCACCTGATCGCCCAAAAATCATAAACTTCACAACATTCCTCAGAATCATTCTATTTTACAATACAGCATCAAGTGTCTATCAATATTCAAGTTTCTCATTTCACATGTAAGACTTTCCACTGACTCACAACACAAGACACTTGACACTACTTCCGGATTTGACTCGTGCGTTGAACTTAGTATCCAGAGACATGCACTTGTCATACCATACCACTGTGAATCCACACAGCATGCGCATATACAATCTCAATGTTACCATTCTCCTGGTATGACAAGGTTAATCCATACAACAGCTCGAGCTCGTTCCCATTTGAACAACTCACCCATACGTATGAACCTCCTTCGACTCTCACCAACTGAATAACTTCATCTACGTGATTCCATTATCTCAGCAGAGTCAGGATCGTCTCATTAACAGGTTACTCACTGATCAATGCACTTCCTAACCAATCTCAACACGGTATTTCCTTTCCTGAAAATACTATGCCTCGATCCCACATCCAAACACATCATACCATTCAAGTAAATGATTCAAATCACATCAACAAACATTTCAAAGCTTCAGATCTTCGAATATCTCATGTAAATCTCAAGTAGTTTCAAAACAACATCAAAAACAGAGATTTCGTAAAACAGCGCCAAAACCGGCGATCTAGTTCAAAAACATGGTATTTCAAAGGCTATGTTTAAAACCGGCGACCACGTCGCCCAAGCACACAAACCAAGCATTTCACGAAGACAAAAGCGAAAACGGCGACCACGTCGCCCACACTTCAGAAAAAGCTACACTATGGCTTGTATGGAAAAGAGGTCTAGCTTCCCTTACCTGGACTTGCGCAAACACCAGGAGTTCCGAAATCCAACGAAGCTTGAAGAACGCCTTGACTCTGTTCTTGTGTCTGGTTTTGAAGAGCTTGCAGAGAACCACCCAAGTGCTCCAATGGTGGCTGTCGCTCGTCGTATTCCCGCGTGAAGGTGTACTAGAATCGCAGTGTGAAGGAGAGAAATGGAGAGGAAGGAGGTAACTCACTCTTTCTCTCTTTGAATGTTGCAACGTTTTCTCCCTCTGAGCAGTGGCTTTCTGCATCTTAAACCACTTATCCCCCAAAAGCAGCTGCCACCACCCACTCTGCAGGGGAGTTCGCGTGTACGCTTCCCTGAACAGTACCACTACGCGTGCTTTTGCGCAGGCTAACACTCTGAGGTCACTATTCTGAACCACCCTTTTCGTCTACGTGGCGCGCGTGCAGAACGTCTCATGCTGGATGTCTGGGTCCCACGTTCTCTGTGTATAACTTAACGTAGCGCGATGACCTTTTCACCGATGACCACAGGCGCGAAGACTATCCACCGATGACCTCTCGCGCGAAGGCTAACAACCGATGACCTCTCGCGCGAAGGCTAACAACCGATGACCTCTCGCGCGAAGGCTAACAACCGATGACCTCTCGCGCGAAGGTTAACAACCGATGACCTCTCGCGCGAAGGCTAACAACCGATGACCTCTCGCACGAAGGCTAACAACCGATGACCTCTCGCGCGAAGGTTAACAACCGATGACCTCTCGCGCGAGGGCTAGCAACCGATGACCTCTCCCCCTGATGATGCCCGCATGCCCCTCGCGCCCAGGCGATCCTGCATGCCTTGCGCCCTGGCGATGCTCGATGACACATCGCCACGCCTTCCTTGAGGTCCTTCATTCCACTATGTTACGTCTAAGGTATCTTCTCCACATGACTCGGTGACGTCGGTGGCTTCATATTTCCAAGAGTAGGTCAGCACTTCTCCTCGTTCTTCCATGCATGCTACACTAAGGGTGATCTCTTTCGCTCAAGCATAGAGTTCGCATGCACAGCGCATCTAAGGTTTAACCCACACCTTGATACGCGTGGCTGTTGAAACCCACTCTGGTTGATCCAGGATGGTGACCACCTACTACGTGCATTTTCGGTGATCATGTACAACCTACTCGACAGGCGATCATGTCCCAGGTCAAGGGCGACGTCCGATGTCTGCCACTACGAAACTTCATTTACCAACTTTGTATTTTAGATAATGACACCTTCCGAAATTATCTAAATATACCACTTTTATTCCAATTTAATTTTCCAGGTCCTTACAGGGCGTCAGGCGTGGCTGTCTAAGCGCACACACTGGGCGCGCCCTACCTGCATTGCCTCATCGCGCGTTCACCGACGTCCCGACCGGCGAGGACCTCTTCTTCTGGAATCATACGAGGTGCATGCTTAACGCTCTCGCTGGGAACTTGGGTCCCAGCTTAACACGTGTTAGCAAGACACCGATGACCCTGCACCGACCGAGTACTCACTCTCTACATGCACCGACGGCTGATCGTGGTGTGTATGCACTGATGGCTGATCGCGCTCTACATCCCAGCGCTTATCTGGGGGCTGATCTGCGGGTGGTGGCCACTTGGTAACTCACCACCGATCACCTGGTCTTGCACCTGGGGCAAGGGGAACTTTAAACTGGGAACACTCGCACACTTTATGCACTGAAAATCTTTTATTGGGTGGCATCGTTAAAAAGAGTGCCCCTGATCTGCTCAACTGTTTAATACACTAAGTATGTGTACAGCGCGATAGCGCATCTACTTTACAACTTAACGAAAGCAAGAAAGAAGCGTGTGGCGTCCTGGGTTCTGGGAATAGTCGTTACGTCCAGAGTCGCCAGCCGACAAGCTCCATTCTCCAACGTCTCAACCACTCTGGATGGGGTCTCCTTTAACCGGCGATGACCGCCCTGGCGATGCACACACGTGGGGCGATCATGCCTTCCGCTTCAGCTCTGGGAGCCCCCCCAGTGTAGCCTCTTCCATCACCTCACCTCCCCAAACACAGGGAGTTCATGCTGCTGGTCGCCTTCCTGGGACCCCGAAGCGCGATCACCTTGTGTCTTCTGCAGGTAATCGGTCAGGAACCCTGTCTCCACCAACTCAGCAAGCTGACGCCCCAACGGCAGGCAGTTACGGAGTGTATGTCCATAAGCTTGATGGAATTCACACCACTCATCCTTCCTCCCTCCAAGTACCCTATCGGTTTTTTCTGGCACATGGAGTCTTGCTGCCACAGCAGGGATGGCGATCAGCTCCGCCAAACTTACCATGAAATCATACCTGGGGGGTGCGTTGCTTGCACGCCCCCTGGTCTGGTCCTTCCTTGGTGCATAAGGGCGAGACCTTCTCTGCTCCTTCCCCCCTTCCTTGACCTCATGCACCCGTGTAACATCCCGCCAAAATACTATTCATGTTTATATAATGAAAATAAAGGAAATAAATAGATTGAGGTGAACAAAATTATATATATGAAATGTAGTTTCTCCTCACAGGGAGTTTAGTACAAATTCGGTCACTTTTCCAGAAAACGTAAACAAAATACAGTAAAAAAAAACAAGGCAGGCGATCTCCTATCAGAAGAGGGCGATCTCCTATCAGAAGAAGGCGATCTCCTATCAGAAGACAGCAAAAGGGTGATCGCCTAACAGAAGTAGAAACAGGCGATCTCCTTCCGGCGACCACTCACTGAGGAGCTCTGCTTCCTGCAACATCATCTGCTCCCGTGTAAATTATACACGATCATCACAGGTTTAAGAAAGAGCCAAACACAACACCAAAGAAACACCACAGGGTAAGCTAGACATTTAAAAAAAGAGTTTAGATATTATACTTTGAAATCAAGATGAAACAAATTAAAGACACCCACGTAAACCATCAACTAAAACACATATTGCACAATATTCTCAAGAGTCATTCTATTTCACATAATGCATCAAGTGTCTAACAATTTCAATGTTCCTCATTCCTCACGTCAGGCTTCCACTGACTCATCACACAAGACACTTGACACTACTTTCGGAAGACTCGTGCGTTGACTCAGACCCAGAGATCTGCACCTGTCATACTACATCACCCACACAGGGTCGCTGTGAAACTCACACAGCCATGCGCATAAATGAATCTCAATATCTTCACTCTCCTAGTATGACAGGGTTAATTCATATGACAGGTCGAGCTCGTTCTTTTTCACACGACTCACCCATTCATATGAACCTCCTTCGACTCTCACCAACTGAATAACTTCCTCTATATGGTTCCATTATCTCAGCAGAGTCAGGATATCTCCTTCTAGACAGGTCCCTAGTCAATACACATTACACACGATCTTACACGGTATTTTCTTTCCTGAAAATACTATGCCTCGATCCCATATCCACAACATTCAAAACATCATACCACTCAAATGAATGATTCAAATCACAGCAACAGTCATTTCAAAGGTTCAGATTTTTGAATATCACATGTATTTCACATTTAAATCTCAAACAGCTTCAAACAACACCAAAAACAGGGGAGTTCGAAAAACAACGCCAAAACCGGCGATCTCGTTCAAAAACAAAGGATTATACAAAAACAGTTGAAAAACCGGCGACCACGTCGCCCCCATCATCCCAATCATGAATGTAAGGATTTTTGTTGGAAATAAGGCTAGCTTCCCTTACCTGGACTTGCACAAAACACTAAGAGCTCCAAAACTCGCCGAGCTTAAAGGATGCCTTAGCTCTGTTTTCAGCGTCTGGTTTGTAGAACTTGAAGAGAACCTCCCAGGTGCTCCAAGGGCAGTCGTCGCACGTCGCACTGGTGTTGGAGGTTGCCTGAGTCGCAGCGCGAAGGAGAGAAAAGAGAGGGATGAAGATGCACTCACTCTTTCACTCTCGAGTCTCTGTAACATTCTTTGCCTTCCCACAGTGGGCATTTGAATCCAAGCCTACCTGTCCACGTATGCTGCTGCTGCCACCCCTTCTGCAGGAAAGCCTGAGTGTACTATTTCACTGAACAGTACGGCTACGGTTGTCTCTTGCGCCTGCCAACCACTGCCCTGAAGAGTACGACCATTGTTGTCTCTTGTGCATGCCAACCACTGCCCTGAACAGTACGACCGCGAGTGTCTCTTGCGCATGCCAACATTCTGATGTCACTATTCTGAATCACCCTTTTTGTCTACGTGGCGCGCGTGCAGGACGTTTCATGCTGGGAGTCTGGGTCCCACTTTATCTGTGTGAAGCTCGACATCGCGCAATAACCTTCCACCGATGACCGCTCGCGCGATGACTATCCACTGAGGTCTCATACTGGCAAACGACCGATGTCTCTCCCTGGAAGACGACCGATGTCTCTCCCTGGAAGACGACCGATGTCTCTCCCTGGGAGACGACCGATGTCTATACCTGGCGACGCCCGCATGCCTCTCGCGACCCGGCGATGCCTGCATGCCTCGCGCCCCGACGACGCCCGCATGCCTCTCGCGCCCCAGCGTTGCCCGCATGCCTCGGGCCCCGGCGTTGCCCGCATGCCTCGCGCGCCCTAGTGACGTCCACATGCCTCGCGCCCTGGCGACGTCCACATGCCTCGCGCCCTGGCGATGCCCGCATGCCTCTCGCGCCCTGGCGATCATGTGATGTAGACGACCGGCGATTAGGCACTAACTAGGCGATCTCATAGTCTTCTAAGCTACACTTTCCTTCCTTTTTATTTTAAATAAAAACATACTTAGAATTCATTTAAAATATATCCCTTTTTATTCCAATTGAATTTTACAGGTCCTTACATTCTCCCCAACAGGAAAAATTTTCGTCCCCGAAAATTGAATTACAAGGAAAAGAGGTATGGATAGGCTTCTTTCATGGGTCCTTCTAACTCCCAAGTTGAATCACCCGATCGCTCATCCCACACCACTTTCACCATGTTGATGGTCTTGCCTCTGAGCTGTTTACTTTGACGATAGTCAATCCTGACTGGTTTCGCTTCAAAGGACAAGTCATCCCTGATCTGCACATCGTCCACTTCCAGCACATGACTAGGGTCCGCCATGTACTTCCTCAGCTGTGATACGTGAAAGACATTGTGCAGATTCGCTAAATGGGGAGGCAGGGCGATCTCGTAAGCCACTGGACCAATCCTCCTTAAGATCTGATATGGTCCCACGAACTTAGGGGACAATTTCTTTGGTCTGATCGCTCGTCCTACACCCTTGGTTGGTGTCACTCTCATGAACACATGGTCTCCAGCAGCAAACTCCAAAGGCTTTCTCCTCTGATCCGCATAGGATTTCTGCCTACTTTGAGAAGCTTTCATTCTGTCTTGTATCTGTTGCACCTTCTCGGTCATCTGCTGAATCAACTCTGGTCCAACCAATACTGCTTTGCCCTCCTGGTACCAACATAAGGGAGTTCTGCATTTCCTCCCATACAGGGCTTCGTATGGCGCTATCCCAATGCTAGCGTGATAACTGTTATTATAATTAAACTCCACCAGCGACAACACCTCATCCCAACTTCCAAATTGATCCAAGACACACGTCCTCAGCAGATCTTCCAAGGACTGGATCGTTCTCTCTGACTGTCCATCTGTTTGGGGATGATATGCAGAGCTCATCCTCAACTTAGTCCCCAAGCAATCTTGTAAAGTCTGCCAAAACCGTGAAGTGAACCTGGGATCTCTATCCGAAACAATGTTGGAAGGCACTCCATGCAACCTCACTATTTCTTTGATGTACAATTGTGCCAACTTGGTCATAGGCATCCTCATATTCACTGGGAGAAAGTGGGCACTCTTCGTCAGCCGATCAGTGATGACCCATATTGCATCATGACCCTTTACCGATCTGGGTAAATGGGTAACAAAATCCATGGCAATGCTGTCCCATTTCCACTCAGGGATATCCAATGGCTGTAACAACCCGCCAGGTCTTTGATGTTCTACCTTTGCCTTCTGACACGTCAAACAGGTAGTGACATACGGGGCGATGTCTCTCTTCATGCCCGACCACCAAAATGACTCCTTCAAGTCATGGTACATCTTGTTCATGCCTGGATGTAGGCTAAGGCGACTCTTATGACCTTCCTCTAGGATCATCTTCTTCAACTCTTCATTTGCAGGTACGCAAATTCTGCCATTAAATCTCAAGATCCCATCATCGCCCATCACAAAGTCTTTAGCCTGGTCAGTCCCTAGTGACTCCACAGTACGCTTCAGACTAGGGTCCTCCAGCTGCTTATCCTTTATCATTCCAAGGAAGTCATTAGTTATAGCCAGCTTACTACAACTAATGTGATTTACGTGGAATTCTACCCCAAGGTTTAAGTCTCTGAACTGCTCGATCAGTTTCTGCTCTTCCATCATCATGGTGGCTACTTGTACTGATTTTCTACTCAAGGCATCTGCCACTACATTGGCCTTCCCTGGATGATACATGAGTTGAAAATCGTAGTCCTTTAGAAACTCCATCCACCTTCTTTGTCTCATGTTTAGTTCCTTCTGATCGAACAGGTATTTCAGGCTCTTATGGTCACTGAACACCTGGAACCGAGCTCCATATAAATAGTGCCTCCAGATCTTCAAGGCAAACACCACAGCCGCCAACTCCAAGTCATGCGTAGGGTAGTTCCTCTCATGAACCTTAAGTTGCCTTGAAGCATATGCAACCACTCTTTTCTCTTGCATCAAAACACATCCTAAACCCTGATGTGAAGCATCACAGTAGACCTCAAAAGGTCTTCCTACCTCTGGAATCACCAGCACTGGAGCACTAGTCAACCTTTCCTTTAGTTCCTTGAAGCTCTGCTCACATCGGTCGGTCCAAGCAAAAGGTTGATCCTTGCGGGTCAGTTGTGTTAAAGGAGCCACTACCTTGGAAAAGTCCTCAATAAACCTCCGATAGTAGCCAGCTAAACCCACAAAGCTCCTTATCTCAGTGACTGTCTTAGGACGTTCCCATTGAAGCACTGCCTCCACTTTGGCTGGATCCACTGAGATCCCCTGGGCAGATATCACGTGTCCTAAGAAGGTGACTTCCCTCAGCCAGAACTTACACTTAGAGAACTTGGCATAGAGCTGCTTCTCCCTCAGAATCTCCAATACTGTCTTCAGATGTTCTTCATGCTCTTCCTCGGTCCTTGAATAGATGAGTATGTCGTCTATGAAGACTACCACAAACTTATCCAAGAAAGGGCGAAAAATCCTATTCATGTAGTCCATGAACAGAGCTGGAGCATTTGTGACTCCAAACGGCATCACCACATACTCATAGTGCCCATATCGAGACCTAAAAGCTGTCTTTTGAACATCTTCAGCTTTTACCAAAATTTGGTGGTACCCCGATCTTAGGTCAATCTTGGAGAACACCGAGGCCCCATGTATTTGGTCCATCAAATCATCAATCCTAGGTAGGGGATACTTGTTCTTGATGGTCAACTTGTTCAACTGCCTGTAATCTATACACAGCCGAGACCCTCCATCCTTCTTCTTAACTTGGAGCACTGGAGCCCCCCATGGAGATACACTGGGTCTGATGAATTGTTTCTCCAACAATTCTTCCACTTGCTTCTTTAATTCCACCAACTCGGCTGGTGCCATCCTGTAAGGTGCCATTGACACTGGTCCAGCTCCAGGTACCAAATCAATGGAGAATTCCACTTCTCTCTTAGGGGGTAACCCAGGCACTTCTTCTGGAAATCCATCCAGGAATTCTTTCACCACATGTATCCTGCTTACGTCCCCTTCATTCTTCACCTCCAACCGAGCTAGGATCATGAAGCACCTCGCCCCTTCTTCTAACTCCGACCGCCCATGCTGAACAGATATTACATCTGGCTCTTGGAGGTCTGGAAACGCTATCTTCTGATTACCGCAGTCTATGAGAACGTGATTGGCAGCTAGCCAATCCATTCCCAGGATAACATCCAGGTCCTGAAGAGGTAGGCAGATCAAGTTCACTTTGAATCTGCGTCCCTCTACTATCACTGGACATTCGGGGCAAACTGTAGAGGTCAACACCTGTCCTGACGCAGGTGTAGAGACCAACAGTTCGAACGGTAACTCCTTCACTAGAAGGCCCAACTCGGCTACACACAGGCTTGACACAAAGGAGTGTGTCGCTCCAGAATCAAACAAGGCTTTTACACCTCTACCAGCTATAAAACAAACACCTTGCACGAGGTTACCTGACTGAGACGCTTCTGCTCTTGACATGGCAAACACCCTCCCTGTTGCCTGAGGTCTGCTGCCTTCGTTCCTCAACTGCTGAGAACCGCTGGGCTGAGTCGCACCATTTCTGCTTGGGCAATCTCTAGCAACGTGTCCCGTCCTTTGGCAAACAAAACACCTTCTCTCAGAAGCCTTCTTGGGGCACACATTGGACGTGTGTGGTCCACCACAATGGAAACACTTGGATTTCCAAGGTTGTTGCTGCTAAAACTGGGATGGCGTTGTTCCCGCCCGATGTGGTGGAGGTCTCGCATAAGGCTTGCTTTGTGGGTGCTGCACCTTAGTCTTCCCACTGGAAGAACTCCCTGGGTGTGACCTGATCACCCGAGAATCACCCTTTTCCAGGGTCTCCACCATCTTCGCCTTCTCTACCAAGGCGTGAAATTCCCTGATGCACATCGGGGCTATGGTCCTCTTTAGCCCATGCTTCAGTCCCTCTTCAAACTTCCTACACCTCCAAGCCTCAGAGGTCGCCTGGGTGTAGAATCGGGCGAGATACTCAAACCGAGCAGCATAAGCATTCACTGACATCTCCCCCTGCTCCAATCTGAGGAATTCTGCCTCCTTCGCAAACTTTGCACTATCTGGGAAATATTTTTCCAAAAACCTCACCCTGAAGCTCTCCCAGTCTAACACTTCAGCTCTGGCCTCCATCATCTGCTGAGCTCCCATCCACCAGAATTCAGCTTCCCCAGACAGCAGATAGGTGGCGAACACCAACTTCTTCTCTTCAGGGCAGGAGGTCGCCCTAAAGATTTTCTCCAACTCTCTGACCCACTGGTCTGCCTGATCAGGGGTAGCATTCCCACTAAACTTGGGTGGGTTGTGCCTCATGAACTCAGTCAGTCCCATCTGTTCTTGAGGCTGACCGACGTGGGAATTTGTCTCAGCCGATCGAGCATTTTCCCAGTGGTGCATTGTAGCTTGATGGTTCTGAGCCATCGCTGCATTCTGTTGTTGGATGGCAGTTGCCATCATCTCGATAGCCTTGGCAATCTGGCTCATCTCCGAAGAAGATTGGGGAGGGGTAGAAGGTCTACGTGCCATCTCTCTTCGTTTCAGATTTGAAACTACAGGTTTCTATATTCCCTACAACTACAAGAATGAGATCGATAAGAAATCAATTCATTCAGGAGGTAACATCTTGACCTTACAAAGGTCAGCATCTCAAAGTCATCAAGAATTTGAGCTCATCAACAGAATCATAATGCTTATAAACTTAAGCAAAACACCAGAACAGCTACTGGTATACAACCATCAATCCAAACAACCACTTTCAATCAATACGAAAACACTCAATAAAATGAAATAATCACACCAGAATTCAATGTATGCTAAACATCAAACCTTTGGAATTAAGATTGAGAATCATCTCGATCCAGTTATGAGTGTGCACCCTCACTACTTTAACAAGATCCTCTCATTCTTAATACCAAGATTTTCAGTTAGAGCATATATTCACTAAAGCACACACAAAATTTCAATACAAAAACGTTTGAAAACTCTTCACTATAGTTGTTATTTTAACCTCAAATAAATTTCATGAGCAGAAGAAACACAATGGATCCACAGCCCTCAGGTCATCCTAAGGACGAACTGCTCTGATACCATTAATGTAACATCCCGCCAAAATACTATTCATGTTTATATAATGAAAATAAAGGAAATAAATAGATTGAGGTGAACAAAATTATATATATGAAATGTAGTTTCTCCTCACAGGGAGTTTAGTACAAATTCGGTCACTTTTCCAGAAAACGTAAACAAAATACAGTAAAAAAAACAAGGCAGGCGATCTCCTATCAGAAGAGGGCGATCTCCTATCAGAAGACAGCAAAAGGGTGATCGCCTAACAGAAGTAGAAACAAGCGATCTCCTTCCGGCGACCACTCACTGAGGAGCTCTGCTTCCTGCAACATCATCTGCTCCCGTGTAAATTATACATGATCATCACAGGTTTAAGAAAGAGCCAAACACAACACCAAAGAAACACCACAGGGTAAGCTAGACATTTGAAAAGGAGTTTAGATATTATACTTTGAAATCAAGATGAAACAAATTAAAGACACCCACGTAAACCATCAACTAAACACATATTGCACAATATTCTCAAGAGTCATTCTATTTCACATAATGCATCAAGTGTCTAACAATTTCAATGTTCCTCATTCCTCACGTCAGGCTTCCACTGACTCATCACACAAGACACTTGACACTACTTCCGGAAGACTCGTGCGTTGACTCAGACCCAGAGATCTGCACCTGTCATACTACATCACCCACACAGGGTCGCTGTGAAACTCACACAGCCATGCGCATAAATGAATCTCAATATCTTCACTCTCCTAGTATGACAGGGTTAATTCACATGACAGGCCGAGCTCGTTCTTTTTCACACGACTCACCCATTCATATGAACCTCCTTCGACTCTCACCAACTGAATAACTTCCTCTATGTGGTTCCATTATCTCAGCAGAGTCAGGATATCTCCTTCTAGACAGGTCCCTAGTCAATACACATTACACACGATCTTACACGGTATTTTCTTTCCTGAAAATACTATGCCTCGATCCCATATCCACAACATTCAAAACATCATACCACTCAAATGAATGATTCAAATCACAGCAACAGTCATTTCAAAGGTTCAGATTTTCGAATATCACATGTATTTCACATTTAAATCTCAAACAGCTTCAAACAACACCAAAAATAGGGGAGTTCGAAAAACAACGCCAAAACCGGCGATCTCGTTCAAAAACAGAGGATTATACAATAACAGTTGAAAAACCGGCGACCACGTCGCCCCCATCATCCCAATCATGAATGTAAGGATTTTCGTTGGAAATAAGGCTAGCTTCCCTTACCTGGACTTGCACAAAACACTAAGAGCTCCAAAACTCGCCGAGCTTAAAGGATGCCTTAGCTCTGTTTTCAGCGTCTGGTTTGTAGAACTTGCAGAGAACCTCCCAGGTGCTCCAAGGGCAGTCGTCGCATGTCGCACTGGTGCTGGAGGTTGCCTGAGTCGCAGCGTGAAGGAGAGAAAAGAGAGGGATGAAGATGCACTCACTCTTTCACTCTCGAGTCTCTGTAACGTTCTTTGCCTTCCCGCAGTGGGCTTTTGAATCCAAGCCTACCTGTCCACGTATGCTGCTGCTGCCACCCCTTCTGCAGGAAAGCCTGAGTGTACTATTTCACTGAACAGTACGACTGGAATCGTTCATTAAGTGTTGTATGATGTGTTGAATGTTGTGAATGTGGGATCAAGGCATAGTATTTTCAGGAAAGAAAATACCGTGTAAGATCGTGTGTAATGTGCATTGACTAGGGACTTGTCTAGAAGGAGATATCCTGACTCTGCTGATATAATGGAATCACATAGATGAAGTTATTCAGTTGTGGAGAGTCGAAGGAGGTTCATATGTATGGGTAAGTTGTTTAAAAGAGAACGAGCTTGACCTGTTATATGAATTAACCCTGTCATACCGGGAGAGTGATGATATTGAGATTATGTATGCGCATGGCTGTGTGGATTTCACAGCAACCCTGTGTGGATTTCACAGTGGTGTGGTATGATAGGTGCAGATCTCTGGGTCTGAGTCTGTAACATCCCGCCAAATCCTCTTTTCATAATTATAAAATGAAATAAAGGTAAAACAATAATATTGATGTGAACATAATTATATATATGTAATGAAGTTTCTCCTCACAGGGAGTTTAATACATATTCGGTCAATTTTCCAAAAACTTAAACAAAATACAGCAAAATAAAAAAAAAAACAGGCGATCTCCTAACAGAAAAAGGCGATCTCCTATCAGAAAAGGGCGATCTCCTATCAGACAACAGAAAAGGGTGATCACCTAACAGAAACAGAAACAGGCGATCTCCTTCCGGCGACCACTCGCTGAGGAGCTCTACTTCCTGCAACATCATCTGCTCCCGTGTAAATTATACACGATCATCATAGGTTTAAGAAAAAGCCAAACACAACACCAAAAACACAGGGTAAGCTAGATATTTGAAAGAGAATTTAGATATGAAACTTTAAAATCAAGATAAAACAAATTTAAGACACCCACGTAAAAACCATTAATTTTCTCATTCCCTTCACATGACCATCAAGTAATCACATATTTCACAATTTCCTCAAGAGTCGTTCAATTCACATAATTCCATCAAGTGTCTATCAATTCAATGTTTCTCATTTCTCACGTCAGACTTCCACTGACTCATCACACAAGACACTTGACACTACTTCCGGAAGACTCGTGCGTTGACTCAGACCCAGAGATCTGCACCTGTCATACCACACCACTGTGAAATCCACACAGGGTCGCTGTGAAATCCACACAGCCATGCGCATACATAATCTCAATATCATCACTCTCCCGGTATGACAGGGTTAATTCATATAACAGGTCAAGTCCGTTATCTTTCAAACAACTTACCCATACATATGAACCTCCTTCGACTCTCCACAACTGAATAACTTCATCTATGTGATTCCATTATATCAGCAGAGTCAGGATATCTCCTTCTAGACAAGTCCCTAGTCAATGCACATTACACACGATCTTACACGGTATTTTCTTTCCTGAAAATACTATGCCTTGATCCCACATTCACAACATTCAACACATCATACAATACTTAATGAACGATTCCAGTCACAGCAACATTCATTCTGCGGTTCAGATTTTCGAATATCACATGCATTCCACATTTAAATCTCAAACAGTTTTCAAACAACACAAAAACAGGGAGTTCGAAAAACAACGCCAAAACCGGCGATCTCATCCAAAAACAGGGGATTATACAATAACAGTTGAAAACCGGCGACCACGTCGCCCCATCATCTCAAACATCCAATATAAGGTTTTCGTTGGAAATAAGGCTAGCTTCCCTTACCTGGACTTGCGCAAAACACCAAGAGCTCCAAAACCCACCGAAGCTTAAAGATGCCTTAGCTCTGTTTCAGCGTCTGGTTTGGAGAACTTGCAGAGAACCTCCCAGGTGCTCCAAGGGCAGACGTTGCTCGTCATACTGGTGCTTGAGGATGCCTGAATCACAGCGCGAAGGAGAGAAAAGAGAAGGATGAAGGTAAACTCACTCCTTCACTCTTGAACCACTGCAACGTTCTTTTCCTCTCAGAAGTGGGTTTTTGAATATTAAACCAACTTGTCCACAAAAGCCGCTGCCACCACCCACTCTGCAGGGAAGTTTGCGTGTACGCTTCCCTGAACAGTACGACTACGCGTGCCTCTGCGCAGGCCAACACTCTGATGTCACTATTCTGAACCACCCTTTTTGTCTACGTGTCGCGCGTGCAGTACGTCTGATGCTGAGAGCCTCGGTCCCACCTTATCTGTGTGAAACTCGACATCGCGCGATAACCTTCCACCGATGACCTCTCGCGCGATGACTAACCACCGATGCCTCATCCTGGCGGACGACCGATGTCTCTCCCTGGGAGACGACCGATGTCTCGCCCTGGCGATGACCGCATGCCTCGCGCCCTGGCGATGCCCACAAGTGTCGCGCCCTGGCGAATGCCTCGCGCCCGGCGATGTCCGCATGCCTCGTGCCTGGCGATGCCCGCTTGTCTCGCGCCCGGCGATGCCCGACGACACATCGCCACGCCTTGCTGAAGGTTCTTCATCCCACTATGTTACGTCCAAGGTATCATCTCCACATGACTTGGTGACGTCGGTAGCTTCACATTTCCAAGAGTAGGTCAGCACTACTCCTCGTGCGCCCATGCATGCAACACTAAGGACGATTCCTTATGCTCAAGCATAGAGCTTCGCATGCACAGCATATCTAAGGCTTAACCCACACCTTGAACGTGTGGTTTTGTGGAACCCACTCTGGTTGATCCAGTATCCTGACCACATACTGAGTGCACTTTCGGCGATCATGTGCACCATAGGCGACTGGCGATCACGTGTAACCTAGGCGACAGGCGATTATGTGCCAGAGAATTCGGAGATCGCCTCCGTCTTCGATAACGGCGATCTCGTAGAAGACTTCTTAGCTACACTTTTCTTCATTTACTCTTCTTGATACACATGTCATCCGACCGACCTCTACCAGCTGACCCCAGACCTTGGGCGACATCCGATGTCCGACTACTACGAAACTTGTATTACCAACTCTTTGTATTTTAAATAATAACATCTTCTGAAATTATTTAAATATAACACTTTTATTCCAATTAAAGTTTCTAGGTCCTTACAGAGTCAACGCACGAGTCTTCCGAAAGTAGAGTCATGTGTCTATATGTTATGAGTCAGTGGAAAGTCTGACGTGTGAACCATGAATATTGAAAGTAGCGAATAGACACTTGACGAGTTTGTGGAATATGGGAATGTTGATGGTTGAAATTGATATGGATTATGAATGGTGTGAAGATTTATGTTTTCTATTGATTTAAAGTTTCATATTTAAAGTTTTTAAAACATCTAGCTTACCCTTTTATCTGGTATTGTGATTGCTTTCTTACACCTGTGATGATCGTGTATTTTTGCACGGGAGCACACAAGGTTGCAGGTAGTAGAGCTCCTCAGTGAGTGGTCGCTGGAAGGAGATCGCCCGGTTCTGTTTCTGTTAGGCGATCACCCTTTTTTCTGTTGTCTGACAGGAGATCGCCCTTTTTTGATAGGAGATCGCCTTTTTTTTCTGATAGGAGATCGCCTATTTGTCTTTTTGCTGTATTTTGTTTAAGTTTTGGAAATTGACCGATTATGTATTAAACTCCCTGTGAGGAGAAACTTCATTACATATATATAATTATGTTCACTTCAATATATTTGTTTACCTTTATTTTATTATATAAATATGAAAAGAATTTGGCAGGATGTTACAACTTGGAGGTGATGATCCAAGATAAGTGCAGATTTACCGCCACTTGAGAGCTCCCAAAGCTTTATAGGATGGGACAAGGAAGAGGAGAACAAGTCTCACAAAATTCACTCACAATTTGAGTATAGTAACTTTTCTTCTAATTTCAATGTTGAATTTACAATGACCAAGCACCTCTATTTATAGGTTTAGAGGGCTGAAATGAAAGTGAAACAAATTCAAAATTCCCTCCTAATTCTAATTCAAATTTGGAGCCAATCTTGAGTCACATGGGAGGTGTGACCTTTTTTCTACTTTGGCACCTTCTAAAAACTACACCTACACCTACTATTTATGTCACATGGAAGGTGTGACCTATCTTTATACATTGGCACCCCTTATTTTAATATCTACGCCTTCCTTTAAAGTTCTACTAAAAACTATACACAAGTAATTACAAAAAGAGACATCCATTGATGCTCTTCTCCCAAAGCTTTAGCCTTGCTCCTAGTCATCCTTTGAGGCATGAAGGATGTTGAGCTATTTGGTTGGGCTTGGGCCCCATCTTGGGCTTGGGCTTCATGGGCTTGGGCCTTAGGTACCTCCTCTACTTGGTCTTCATCAGCGAGTACATGAGGCGACGACAGAAAAGAGAGCGCAGGGAAAGCAGAAGCCCTACGAGGCCATGAAGCCCAAGACTAGGGCACGCGCTAAGGAGGATGTGCCCCCCAGACATAACTTGATGGAGATCAAGCTCTAGTAGACATGGAGGCCAATCAACAAGATAAAGAAGAGGTAGAGGCGCAAATAGAGGACGCCCATGGAGGTCAAAGCCCACCTCAAAGGCTTATAAGAAGCATGTTCAAAGCTTTAGGAGCTAGGGAACAATTATTCTCTCTTTTTGTAATTTCTTTGGTTGAAGGTGCTTAGAGGGAAACATTAGAAACCTCTATTGTTATAGCATCTTTTAGTCTTTAGTTAGGAGTCTTAGGGGGGGTGTATTAGTAGATAGGTGTAGAAGTAAATAAGGAGGTGCCAAAGTAAGAGAAGGATCACACCTTCCTCATGCTTTGTTTTTGGCACCAATTATAGAACCTTTTAGGAGGCAGATTTTTGAATTTGTACAGCTTGCATTTCAGCACCTTAGGCTATAAATAGAGGTGCTCTCTTTGTATTTTTCAGATTGGAATTTTATAGAAAAGAAACTCTACTCAATTTTTGAGTGAACATTGGAGAGCTTTTGAGCCTTCTTCTCTAGTCTTATCTTGAAGGATCCATGGTGTCCTCAAGTGGCGGCAGCACACTCATCTAGGAGCATCCATCACTTCTAGTGGCGTGTTCATATCACCACACATCCATCTTCATAAGTTTTCTACTCTCCTTCCTTTATTCTCTTTAGTTGTTCTTGTTTGAGCTTGTGTTTTTGAGTTTTTAGTTCAGTTTTCATGTTTTCCAGCAGCTGTTCTTCCTTTTCTCTATTTTTGTTCGGTTCAAATTCTGTTTCCATCTATTTTAATCGGTTTAATTGATAGTAAATGGAGCTTCCATGTGAGTTTGGTTTGTGGTGCAAGATTTGGTGAGTTCTTGAAATAAAGAACATTGATCCTCTTCTATAAAAGTGCCTAACCTTTGCCAACTCAAGTTGATTCCATAGAATATCAAAGAATCATGCTATTGTGGCTAGTGGAATCACATCATGTGGTATCATGAGTCTTAGGTTCATTCTTGTTGAATTGTTGAGTTGTGTGCACTTTATTTCAAGAGCTCTTTTAATTTCTTGCAATTTACGTTTCTGTTTTAGGCTTCATTGAGTTTTCTTGCTATTTTTCTTTTGTTACACCAAGTGTTTGTGAAAAGGTTTATGGCACTCATTATTCATATGAGTATGGTTGCTCTTTTGGAATGGCATTCTCCTTCCTAGAGCTGACCTTAAGCTTCCTTTCACTTGTTATATCTTATGATATGTCTTTTAATTTTGTAATCATGTCAAGTTTTGTCTTAGTCATGTTATTCCATAATTGTCATTTCTTCTAGTAGTCCTTTTATTGCTTTGATTGTTTCTTGCTTTGGTTTACATTCTGTTTTTGAGTTTATTGCTTGATCCTTTGTGCATTTTCATTTTTAGATTTGCGTTCATGCTTGTATTCTAGACCTATACAAGTTCCTTTACACAATTTCCATTATGTCTTTGCTAGTTCATCATACTGTTTTTCATTCTTAAATAGGATACTCTGTTTTCTTACAAACGTGCTACTGTTTTCAATTTACTGCAATTAATTGGCTCACTGGAAATTTGTGAAAATTTAGATTTATATTCTTCAAAGTGTTACAAAAGCATAGCAAAAAAAAGTACTCAAAAATTCCAAGTACACAAAATATGATAAATAAAATACGAAAAGTGTACATTCCTGCCGAAAAAAAAACGGCAATTGGGCAGCAATTTTGAAAACTTTATTTCTCTCAATTGGCTTACTTTTTTTACCTCATTCCAGTGCCATTATTGAGTTGAGACATTGAAGTTTCTGTGGTAATTTTTTTCACATTCCAGTTCGCTTCCAATCATTCCAGTTAACTCTGTAAAAATAGCACAGTTTGCATACAACAATTTTCTTGTAGTTCTGTTTTTGGTTTCTTAAATCTACTCTAGTACTTTTCTCTAGGACTCTTTTGGTGTGCCTTCTTTCTTCATTGAGTTCTTTATTTTCTTGCTTGTCTTTCATTCTTTACTCTTTGAGTTTGTATTACATATAGTTTTCCTTTTGCAATTACTTTTCTTTGCTTATACCTTTTCTTGTTTGTCCTTATTGTTCATTGGTTTTGTGGTGGTTGACTATGAGATTGGTGTGTTTGCTTTGACATCTTTCATTTGAGGACTCCAAGGCCTCAAGATCAGATTAGTGCAAGGACATTATTTCTTTGAGAGGGACCCCAATCTTTCTGCCTAAATTCAATTCGGCTTTATTTTTTTACTTAAAACACTCACTGTTTTGCTAATTTTTGTTTCTTGCCTTGTTTGCTGTTTTTGTGTGTTGCTGTTTTTAATTACAAATGGCTGGATTTTCAAGTGATGCCTCATACGAGCAGAATTCTCCTTCCAAAGCTTCAATCCTTGGTGAATTACATGAAGCACAAAGAACCATTAGACTTTGGAAGAGAAATTGCAACAGCTAGAGGTGCAACAAGATAGACCATCTCCTTCAATCCATGATGAGCATCATTCACATAGACATTCAACAAGAGCCTCTTCAAATGATTTTGGCAGTGGAGATGCGCATAGGAGAAGGAGAACTCCACACCAATTCCTTGGACGTAAACATCCCAACCAAGGGGAGAGACCTCACTATGGCAATGGCTACTATCAAGATGCAAAGGCTAGGCTACCTTCGGTCAAACTTCCTACTTTCAATGGATCTAGTGATCCTAATGTGTATTTGGATTGGGAGGCTAAGTGTGAACAAATATTTGAGCTCCATGAGATCAAAGATGAACAACACATGTAACATCCCGCCAAATACTTTTCATATTTATATAATAAAAATAAAGGTAAACAATTATATTGAAGTGAACATAATTATATATATGTAATGAAGTTTCTCCTCACAGGGAGTTTAATACACAATTCGGTCACTTTTCCAGAAAACGTAAACAAAATACAGTAAAATATAAATACAGGCGATCTCCTAACAGCAAAAAGGCGATCTCCTATCAGAGAATGGCGATCTCCTATCAGAAAACAGAAAAAGGGTGATCGCCTAACAGAAATAGGAACAGACGATCTCCTTCCGGCGACCACTCACTGAGGAGCTCTACATCCTGCAACATCATCTGCTCCCGTGTAAATTATACACGATCATCACAGGTTTAAGAAAGAGCCAAACACAACACCAAAAATCACAGGGTAAGCTAGACATTTGAAAAAGAGTTTAGATATGATACTTTAAAATCAAGATGAAACAAATTAAAAACACCCACGTAAAAACTATCAATTTTCTCGTTCCCTTCACATGATCACCAAGTAATCACACATTTCACAATATTCTCAAGAGTCGTTCTATTTCACATAATGCATCAAGTGTCTATCAATTTCAATGTTCCTCATTTCTCACGTCAGACTTCCACTGACTCATCACACAAGACACTTGACACTACTTCCGGAAGACTCATGCATTGACTAGACTCAGAGATCTGCACCTGTCACACTGCCCCACTGTGAAATCACACACATTCACAGGGTCGCCGTGAAATCACACACATTCACAAGCGTATAAATGAATCTCAATATCATCACTATCCTAGCATGACAGGGTTAATCCATACAACGGGTCGAGCTCGTTCTCTTTCAAACAACTCACCCATACATATGAACCTCCTTCGACTCTCAACGCCTGAACAACTTCATCTATATGATTCCATTATATCAGGAGAGTCAGGATATCTCATAAAAACGAATCACCGGTCAATGCACATCCTACACGATTTTACACGGTATTTTCTTTCCTGAAAATACTATGCCTTGATCCCACATTCACAACATTCAACACATCATATAACACTTAAATGAACGATTCCAATCACAGCAAAACTCATTCCAAGGTTCAGATTTTCGAATATCACATTTAAATCTCAAACAGTTTCAAACAACACCAAAAACAGGGGAGTTCGAAAAACAATGCCAAAACCGGCGATCTCGTCCAAAAACAGGGGATTATGCAATAACAGTTGAAAACCGGCGACCACTGTAACATCCCTCCAAATTCTTTTCATATTTATATAATAAAATGAAGGTAAACAAATATATTGAAGTGAACATAATTATATATATGTAATGAAGTTTCTCCTCACAGGGAGTTTAATACAAAATCGGTCAATTTCCAAAACTTAAACAAAATACAGCCAAAAAGACGAACAGGCGATCTCCTATAAAAAAAAAGGGCGATCTCCCATCAGAGAAGGGCGATCTCCTATCAGACAACAGAAAAAAAAAGGTGATCGCCTAACAGAAACAGAAACGGGCGATCTCCTTCCGGCGACCACTCACTGAGGAGTGTAAGGACCTGTAAAATTGAATTGGAATAAAAAGGGTTATATTTTAAAAGAATTCTATGTATGTTTTATTTAAAATAAAAAGGGAGGAAAAGTTAAGTTAGAAGGCTATGAGATCGCCGGTGGCCTGCTACACTTGAGCGCCAGGTGGACGTCGCCAGGGCGCGAGGCATGCGGGCATCGCGCGGGCGCGCGAGGCATGCGGGCATCGCGCGGGCGCGAGGCATGTGGACGTGGCCAAGGCGCGAGAGGCATGCGGTCATTGCCAGGGCGCGAGGCATGTTGACGTGGCCAAGGCGCGAGAGGCATGCGGTCATTGCCAGGGCGCGAGGCATGTGGACGTGGCCAAGGCGCGAGAGGCATGCGGTCATTGCCAGGGCGCGAGGCATGTGGACGTGGCCAAGGCGCGAGAGGCATGCGGTCATTGCCAGGGCGCGAGGCATGTGGACGTGGCCAAGGCGCGAGAGGCATGCGGGCATTGCCAGGGCGCGAGGCATTTGGACGTGGCCAAGGCGCGAGAGTTATGAGGGCGTCGCCAGGGAAGACATCGGTCGTCTCCCAGAGGAAGACATCGGTCGTCTCCCAGAGGAAGACATCGGTCGTCTTCCAGGGCGAAGGAGACATCGGTCGTTCGCCAGGATGAGTCAGCAGTGGAAAGTTATCGCGCGACGCCGAGTTTCACACAGAGTAAAGTGGGACCCAGACTCCCAGCATGAAACGTCCTGCACACACGCCACGTAGACAAAAAGGGTGGTTTAGAGTGGTGACATCAGAATGTTGGCATGCGCAGGAGACACTCGTGGTCGTACTGTTCAGAGCAGTGGTTGGCATGCACAAGCGACAACAGTGGTAGTACTGTTCAGAGCAGTGGTTGGCATGCACCAGAGACAACAGTGGTCATACTGTTCAGGGCAGTGATTCTCAGACTTCTCTGCAGAGTGGGTGTGGCAGCTGCTTTTGGTGGATAAGTTGGGTTAAGATGCAGAGACCCACTGCTGAGAGAACAAAAAACGTTGCAACATTCAAAGAGAGAAAGAGTGAGTTACCTCCCTTCTCCTCCAGATATCTCCTTCGCGCTGCGATTCTAACATCTTCACACAAGAGTACGACGAGAGGCAGCATCATTAGAGCACCTGGGAGATTCTCTGCAAGTCCTTCAACCAGACGCAAAAACAGAGCCAAGGCGTTTTTCAAGCTTCGTTGGGTTTTGGAGCTCCTGGTGTTTTACGCAAGTCCAGGTAAGGGAAGCTAGACTTCATTTTCAATACAAGCCATAGTTTAGCTATTTCTGAAGTGAGGGCGACGTGGTCGCCGGTTTTCGTTTTCATCTTTGTAAAATGCTCTGTGCTATGTGTTTGGGCGACGTGGTCGCCGGTTTTAAATGCAGACTTCGAAATACCCTGTCTTTGAACTAGATCGCCGGTTTTGGCGTTGTTTACGAACTCCCTGTTTTTGATGTTGCTTTGAAACGGTATGAGATTTAAATGAGATATTCGGAAATAAGAACCTTGGAGTGAGCTTTTGCTGTGATTGAAATTGTTCCTTTAAGTGCTATGTGATGTGTTGAATGTGGTGAATGTGGGATCGAGGCATAGTATTTTCAGGAAAGAAAATACCGTGTAAGATCGTGTAGGATGTGCATTGATCGGTGATTCCTAAGGGGATATCCTGACTCTGCTGAGAAAATGGAATCACATAGAGGAAGTTACTCAGTTGGTGAGAGTCGAAGGAGGTTCATATGAATGGGCGTCTCGTGTGAAAAAGAACGAGCTCCGCCTGTTCTATGGATTAACCCTGTCATACCGGGAGAACTATTGACATTGAGATTATATATGCGCATGCTGTGTGGATTCACAGCGACCCTGTGTGGATTTCACAGTGGTATGGTATGACGGGTGCAGATCTCTGAGTCTAATCAATGCATGAGTCTTCCGGAAGTAGTGTCAAGTGTCTTGTGTGCTGAGTCAGTGGTGGTCTGACATGTGAAATGAGGAACTTGAAATTGATAGACACTTGATACAGTTGTGAAATAGAATGACTCTGGAAAGTATTGCGAAATGTGTGATTTCTGGGTGATCAGGTGCAGGGTATTGAGAAAATCTATAGCTTTACGTGAATATCTTGAAATTGTTTACCTTGATTTTATTTTAATTATCCTTATTTAAACTCTCTTTAAAATATCTAGCTTACCCTGCGTGTTTTGGTTCTGTGGCTGTTCTCTTAAAACTGTGATGATCGTGTATAACTTACACGGGAGCAGATGATCTTCCAGGAAGTAGAGCTCCTTAGTGAGTGGTCGCCGGAAGCAGATCGGCTGTTTTTGGGTCCCCCGATGGGCGATCGGCCTCGTCCGATAGGAGATCGGTCTCTTCCGATAGGAGATCGCCTGCTTCGTTTTTTTTACTGTATTTTGTTTATGTTTCTGGAAAAATTTGACCGAATTTGTATTAAACTCCCTGTGAGGAGAAACTACATTTCATATATATAATATTTTGTTCACTTCAATCTATTTGTTACCTTTATTTTCATTATATACATTTGTATGGTATTTTGGCGGGATGTTACAAGGAGCTCTACTACCTGCAACCTCGTCTGCTCCCGTGCAAAATACACGATCATCACAGGTTTAAGAAGGCAATCACAATACCAGATGAAAGGGTAAGCTAGCTGTTTTAAACACTTTAAATATGAAACTTTAAATCAATAGAAAACATAAATCTTCACACCATTCATAATCCATATCAATTTCAACCATCAACATTTCCATATTCCACAAACTCGTCAAGTGTCTATTCGCTACTTTCAATATTCATGGTTCACACGTCAGACTTTCCACTGACTCATAACATATAGACACATGACTCTACTTCCGGAAGACTCGTGCGTTGACTCAGGCTCAGAGATCTGCACCTGTCATACCACACCACTGTGAAATCCACACAGGGTCGCTGTGAAATCCACACAGCCATGCGCATTCATAATCTCAATATCATCACTCTCCCGGTATGACAGGGTTAATTCATATAACAGGCCGAGCTCGTTCTTTTTCACACGACTCACCCATTCATATGAACCTCCTTCGACTCTCCACAACTGAATAACTTAGTCTATGTGATTCCATTATATCAGCAGAGTCAGGATATCTCCTTCTAGACAAGCCCCTAGTCAATACACATTACACATGATCTTACACGGTATTTTCTTTCCTGAAAATACTATGCCTTGATCCCACATTCACAACAATCAATACATCATACAACATTGAATGAACGATTCAGTCACAGCAACATTCATACCAAGGTTCAGATTTTCGAATATCACATGCATTTCACATTTAAATCTCAAACAGTTTCAAACAGCACTAAAACAGGGGAGTTCGAAAAACAACGCCAAAACCGGCGATCTCGTTCAAAAACAGGGGATTATACAATAACAGTTGAAAACCGGCGACCACGTCGCCCCATCATCTCAAACATCTACTATAAGGTTTTTCGTTGGAAATAAGGCTAGCTTCCCTTACCTGGACTAGCGTAAACTTCTCTAAGAGCTCCAACCCAACGAGATTCAAGGGTGCCTTAACTCTGTTTTAGCGTTCGGTTTGGAGAACTTGCAGAGAACCTCCCAGGTGCTCTATGGTAGTCGCCGATAGCCAACTGGTGCGCTAGGACGTCTGAACGTATGGAGAAGGAGAGGGAAGAAACAGGGAACCCAAGTTAACTCACTCAATCACTCTCGAACCACAACAACGTTTTCTGCCTCTCAGGAGTGAGTTTTGAATCTAAGCCAACTTGCCTAGAAATGCCGCTGCCACTACTCACTCTGCAGAAAAGCTTGCGTGCACACTTCCTTGTGCAGTATGACCACGTGGGTCTCTGCGCATACCAAATCTCTGATGCTACTATTCTGAAACACTCCTAATGTCTACGTGTCGCGCATGCAGAACGTTCATGCTGGGAGCCTGGGTCCCACCTTATCTGTGTGAAACACGACATCGTGCGATAACCTTCCACCTATGACTGCTCCTGGCGGACGACCGATGTCTCTCCCTGGAAGACGACCGATGTCTATCCCTGGCGACGCCCGCATGTCTCTCGCACCCTGGCGATGCCCGCATGCTTCGCGCCCTGGCAATGCCCGCATGTCTCTCGCGCCCTAGCGATGCCCGCATGCCTCTCGCGCCCCGGCGATGCCCGCATGTCTCTCGCACCCTGGCGATGCCCGCATGCCTCTCGCGCCCCGGCGATGCCCTCATGCCTCTCGCGCCCCGGCAATGCCCGCATGTCTCTCGCGCCCTGGCGACGTCCGCATGCCTCGCGCCCTGGCGATGGGCGATTATGCACTTAGCAGGCGATCTCATAGTCTTCTAAGCTACACTTTCTTTCCTTTTTATTTTAAATAAAAACATACTTAGAATTCATTTAAAATATATTCCTTTTATTCCAATTTAATTTTACAGGTCCTTACAACCACGTCGCCCTATCATCTCAATCATCCAATATAAGGTTTTCGTTGGAAATAAGGCTAGCTTCCCTTACCTGGACTTGCGCAAAACACCAAGAGCTCCAAAACTCACCGAGCTTAGAGGATGCCTTGGCTCTGTTTTAGCGTCTGGTTCGTAGAACTTGCAGAGAACCTCCCAGGTGCTCCAAGGGCAGTCGTCGCTCGTCGTACTGGTGCTTGAGGATGCCTGAATCGCAGCGCAAAGGAGAGAAAAGAGAAGGATGAAGGTGAGCTCACTCTTTCACTCTTGAACCACTGCAACGTTCTTTTCCTCTCAGAAGTGGGTTTTTGAATCTTAAACCAACTTGTCCACAAAAGCCGCTGCCACCACCCACTCTGCAGGGAAGTTTGCGTGTACGCTTCCCTGAACAGTATGACTACGCGTGCCTCAGCGCAGGCCAACCCTCTGAGGTCACTATTCTGAACCACCCTTTTTGTCTACGTGTCGCGCGTGCAGTACGTCTGATGCTGAGAGCCTGGGTCCCACCTTATCTGTGTGAAACTCGACATCGCGCGATAACCTTCCACCGATGACCGCTCGCGTGATGACTACCCACTGATGTCTCATACTGGAGGACGACTGATGTCTCGTCCTGGCGATGACCGCAAGTCTCGCACCCTGGCGATGCCCGCATGCCTCGCGCCATGGCGATGCCCGCATGCCTCGCGCCCGGCGATGGCCGCATGCCTCGCGCCCTGGCGATGCCCGCATGCCTCGCGCCCGGCGATGCCCGACGACACATCGCCACGTCTTGCTGTAGGTTCTTCATCCCACTATGTTACGTCCAAGGTATCATCTCCACATGACTTGGTGACGTTGGTAGCTTCACATTTCCAAGAGTAGATCAGCCCTACTCCTCGTGCGCCCATGCATGCAACACTAAGGATGATTTCTTATGCTCAAGCATAGAGCTTTGCATGCACAGCGTATCTAAGGCTTAACCCACACCTTGATACGTGTGGTTTTGTGGAACTCACTCTGGTTGATCCAGTATCCTGACCACATACTGAGTGCACTTTCGGTGATCATGTGCACCATAGGCGACTGGCGATCACGTGCAACCTAGGCGACAGGCGATCATGTACTAACTAGGCGATCTCATAGTCTTCTAAACTACACTTTCCTTCCTTTTTATTTTAAATAAAAACATACTTAGAATTCATTTAAAATATATCCCTTTTTATTCCAATTTAATTTTATAGGTCCTTACAACACAAGTATAAGCTAGCCACCTTAGAATTTGTAGATTATGCCATGAAATGGTGGCATGGTGTTATAAAGGACTTTATGTTTCACAAGGGTCCTCCCGTGGACTCTTGGAACTCTTTGAGATATCAAATGCGCGCTAGGTTTGTGCCCCCACATTTTAGGAAAGACCTCATGTTGAAACTCCAAAGGTTTCAACAAGGCACGCTAAATCTGGATGAATATTACAAAGAGTTAGAAACGCTTGTGCTTAAACTTGAATTAGAAGAAAGTGAGGAAGCTATGATTGCTAGGTTTGTAAGTGGTCTTACGAAGGATATTCAAAACATTGTTTAGTTACAAGAGTATTCATCATTGGGATCTTTAGTTCATCTTGCAATGAAGGTGGAAGCCCAACTTGCTAAGAAAAACTCTTTCAAAAACATTTCCAATGATGGATACTACTCCAAGTCTTGGAGAAACAAAAATTCTTTTTCTAAACCTCCTTCCAAAGATTCTTCTTTCAAACCCAAGGAAACTAAGCCATCTACTTCTAGGCCTAAATCTCCCACTAGAACATCTAATACTAAATGCTTTAAATGTTTGGGTTATGGTCATATTGCTGCAAATTGTCCTTCTAAACGAAGTATGTACATACAAGAGGGCATTGTAGTTAGTGAGCATGATTCGGATTCTCCTACACATTCATTGCATTCTCATGCATCTAGTGAGGAAGAAAGTGAGTGTCAACTTGAAGGAGATTTGTTAGTTGTGAGAAGACTTCTTGGACAAGTTTCACAACCTTTTGATGAAAGTCAAAGGGAAAATATTTTCCACACAAGATGTCTTATTCAAAACAACATTTGTTCTTTGATAGTGGATGGGGGTAGTTGTGCAAATGTGGCAAGTACAAGAGTGGTAGAGAAACTTGCTTTACCTACCATCTCTCATACAAAATGGCTTAGTGAAGTAGGAGAAATAGTTGTAAATAAACAAGTCCTCATCCATTTCTCCATTGGAAAATACAAAGATGAGGTATTATGTGATGTTGTGCCCATGGAAGCCACTCATGTTCTTTTGGGAAGGCCTTGGCAATTTGATAGAAAAGTTTTACATGATGGCTTTACCAACAGACTCTCTTTTGAATTCCATGGTCACAAGGTTACTTTAAAATCTTTCTCTCCAAGAGAAGTCCATGAGGACCAAGTTCTTATGAAGAAAAAGAGGGAGAGTGAAAAAGATAAAAAAGATAAAAAAGATAAGAGTTCTAAGCCTACACTCCTTGTGTCTAGGCATGAGATTCAAAGGGAAATAGTGGCTCATCATCCTCTTTTCTTAGCCATCCCTAGAACTCTTAAGTTAGAACCACTTGTTGATAGTTCTCATTGCTTGGAAAATTTGGTAGAAGAGTTTCAAGATGTGTTTCAAGATCCTCCAAAAGGACTTCCACCTTTGAGAGGGATTGAGCACCAAATTGATTTGATACCAGGCTCTTCTTTACCAAACCGTCCAGCATATAGAACCAATCCAAGTGAAACCTAATAAATTCGCCAACAAGTTGACGCTTTGATTGAAAAAGGGTGGGTTCAAGATAGCATGAGTCCTTGTGCTATGCCTATCATCTTAGTGCCTAAAAAGGATGGCACATGGCGAATGTGTTCGGATTATAGGGCCATAAATAACATTACAATTAAGTATAGGCATCCCATACCTAGGCTTGATGATTTGTTGGATGAATAGCATGGTTCAAAAATCTTTTCAAAGATTGATCTTAAAAGCGGCTACAATCAAATCCGTATCAAACCGGGTGATGAATGGAAGACGGCTTTTAAGACCAACTTTGGTCTATATGAGTGGTTAGTTATGCCCTTTGGTTTAACTAATGCACCAAGTACCTTCATGCATCTCATGCATCATGTTCTTAGACCATTCATTGGTAAGTTTGTTGTTGTTTCCTGGTGGAGCTCAAAGAGTTGATCGCTATCCCTAACGTGGCAGAAAGGTTGAAGGTGCCCCAAAAGATAGACAAGAGACTAGGGCCCAACAAGAGCGCATGGTGCGAGTTCCATCAAGTGTTTGGCCATCCCATTCGAAACTGCTTGGCCCTGGGTCATCAGCTAGATGAGTTGGTCAAGAGCAGCTTCTTGAATGATTACTTGCGGGAGTCACAAGGGGGAGAGGTGGTGGTGGCACCGAGGGCTGATCAGGGGCACGAAGTGCCCATACACGGTGAGATTCATACCATCACAGGTGGATTCTCAGGCGAGGGGTGCACCTCGTCGCAGCGTAAGAAGTATGCGCGATCGGTGATGGTAGTGGAAGCATGTAAGGAAGACCACTTTCCAGATATTGACCTCACATTCATGAAGGCAGATCGCCTGGACGTTGTTCCCCATGACAATGACCCAGTGGTGATATCGGTGGTTACCGTGGGAATAAGGGTGCACCGGGTCCTCGTCGATCAAGGGAGTTCGGCCGATGTGATGTTCTGGTCGACCTTTAACAAGTTGCAGTTATCCCCAGATCAGCTAAGGCCTTATACTGGTTGCCTGTATGGGTTTGCAGGAGACCAGGTCAAGGTGCGAGGTTATATAGAGCTGAGGACCACTTTCACTGATGGGGTGGCCTCCCACACCGAGAACATCAAGTACCTAGTTGTGAATGCCCCATCAGCCTACAACATGCTGTTGGGCAGGCCAGCTTTGAATAGACTGGGAGCCGTAGCGTCGACGAGGCATATGAAGATGAAGTTACCCTCAATGGAAGGTGTGGTGATCACCATTAGGTCAGATCAGAAGGAGGCTAAGAAGTGCTACGAGAACAGCCCCAAGACAAGAAGGGGAGTGTGCACGGTGACCACCCAACAACCGGGTGGAGAGTGCGCTGATACTGACCTGCCCCGAGGAGACATCGGGGTCGCACGAGCAGAGGTCGCCCGAGAGAGACGACCTGAACCAGCGGAGGAGGTAGTAGAGAGGGAGATTGGAGGCAAAATGTTCAAACTCAGCAAATCCCTATGCCAAGATACGCAGGACCAAGTAGCAGGAGTCATAGAGCGACATTTGGATGTTTTTGCTTGGTCTGCCTCAGACATGCTAGGTATTGACCCAGAAATTTTATGTCATCGCCTAGCGTTAAATCCCCAAGTCAGACCTGTCCGTCAGAGGAGGAGAAAATTGAACGAAGAAAGGAGACAAGTGATCAGGGAAGAGACACAAAAGCTGCTCAAGGCTGGTTACATACGGGAAATCCAGTACCCTGAGTGGCTAGCGAATGTGGTATTGGTGAAGAAGGCCAATGGGAAGTGGCGGATGTGTGTGGACTTCACCGACCTCAATAAGGCATGTCCAAAAGATTCCTATCCTTTGCCGAGTATTGATGCGCTGGTAGATAACGCCTCGGGCTGCAAGTTGCTCAGCTTCTTGGATGCTTTTTCCGGCTATAACCAGATCAAGATGCACCCAATGGACGAGAGCAAGATATCGTTTATGACTGAGCTGTCCTACTACTGCTATATAGTCATGCCATTTGGGCTGAAGAATGCAAGTGCTACCAACCAAAGGCTAATGGACAAGGTCCTTATACCCATGATAGGACGCAACGTGCAAGCCTACGTAGATGACATGGTGGTGACATCCCAGGTGAGAGATCAGCACATCGCTAATTTGGAGAAGCTATTCACTACCACAGCTAAATATGGGTTGAAGCTTAACCCAGAGAAGTGTGTCTTTGGGGTGGAGGCAGGCAAGTTCCTCCGTTTCTTGATCACCGAACGAGGAATCGAGGCCAACCCAGACAAGTGTGCGGCGATCTTAGCCATGAGGAGCCCGACGTAATTCAAGGAAGTGCAACAACTGACAGGTCGAATGGCTGCTCTTTCCAGGTTTGTGTCAGCTGGGGGTGATAAGGGCCACCCTTATTTTCAATGCTTGAGGAGGAACAGTAGGTTCTTGTGGACCAAGGAGTGTGAAGAAGCATTCCTCAAGTTGAAACAATATCTGGCCAGCCCGTCGGTGCTGTGCAAACCACAGATCGGCACCCCATTGCGGTTGTACTTCGCAGTCACTAAGAAGGCGGTGAGTTCAGTTTTGGTGCAGGAGCAGGATCAGAGCCAAAAACCTATCTACTTTGTTAGCAAGGTGCTGCAAGGGCCCGAGGTGAGATACCAAGCCATAGAAAAGGCGGCATTGGCCGTGGTGTTCTCTGCGCGCAGGCTTTGCCATTACTTCTAGAGCTTTACAGTGGTGGTGATGACAGACCTCCCCATTCGGAAGGTCTTACAGAAGCCATATGTAGCAGGGAGGATGGTACAATGGTAGTGGAATTGTCCGAATTCGACATACAGTATGAGCCCAAAGGCCCTATCAAAGGCCAAGTTTACACTGACTTCGTAGCCGAGATGTCCTCGACAGAAACCCAGCATGGTGGACCTGACTTCAGAAGGGTGCTCTCGGTAGACGAGTCTTCAAATTAGCAAGGTAGTGGAGCTGGGGTGATCTTGGAAGGACCAAAGGGGTTGTTGATTGAGCAAGCTCTACGGTTTTCCTTCAAGGCCAGCAACAACCAGGCTAAGTATGAGGCTCTAATCGCTGGAATGCTGTTGGCTAAGGAGATGGGAGCATAGAGTCTTTTGGCAAAGAGTGACTCCCTACTGGTCACAAGTCAGGTGGCAGGAGAGTACCAGGCCAAAGACCCTCAGATGGCCTCCTACCTGGAGTACGTTCAGGTGTTGAAGAATTCCTTTACAACTTTTGAATTGGTGCATGTGCCCAGAGATCAGAATGCCCGAGCTGACTTGTTAGCAAAACTTGCAAGCTCGGGCAAGGGGGGCAAGCAGAGGACGGTCATCCAGATGACCCTGAGGGCACCTCGCACCTACACAGCTGATAACTTAGTAGGAGTCCACCAGATCAGCCAGACAAACGGTGGGAGGAGGAGTCATCGGTCGTTGACCCAGGAAACTTTGAAGAAGCCAAGGGTCAACGCGTATGTGGCACTGGAGGAGGCATTGTGATGCAAACTAAGCCCACAAGGTGATGATCAAGGACGCTAAAGAATATAAAGAGAAGTCACCTCAAAGTAGAGACCTCACCAAATGGAGAATGGGACAAAGACCAGAGCACCTAAAGTTCTTCCTGCTGGTCTTCTTAATGATTAGAAAATATTGTAAATGATTTGGGCTCACTTTGGGGGTCCAAATAGGAAATATAGGCTAGAATAAGGTGTCTTTAGTATAATAGGGGGTGTAGTTAGCATTTTAGGATGTTCTTGGCCCTTTTGGAAGGCTTTTTGACCTAGTTTCTAGAAGGACAAGCCTAGGATGCGGGTTTGACTTAGTCAAACCCTAAGGCTGCCCATTTTTTCACTCTTCCCATCCTACCCCTTATGCTTGCTCTCCAAGGTTCCTTCACCTATAAATAAGGAGGCCTACCTCATGTATTTTCATGTTGAATTTAGAGTAAAGTTACTATACACAATTTGTATTAGAGTTTGTGAGCTTTGTCTCCTTACACCATTGTCTTATCTTGTGAGATTTAGAGAGCTCTCATGTGGTGGCATCCTTCACTCATCTTGGAGTAAACCACCATCCAAGTGGCGTGATCACTTCTCTAGCTTCATTCTCCTAAGTTTTCTTTCACTTATCTTTTTCCATTCCATTTCCATTCCAAATTTCAATTACGAAATCTATGTCTTGTTCTTGTTTTAATGCTTTGTTTCCTATTCGGTTTCCTTCATTATGTTTAGTTTCCTCTTTTTAATTTCAGCACCTTTACTTGTCATCATCTTCACCATAATTGTGTTTTCCTTTTGCCTTTGTGAAATGAACCTTCACATCTACTTAACCACTTGGTTAAGTTAATGTCCAGTGGGGATTTTCCTTAGGTTCTCACCTTAATCATCCTAAAATCTCAATCCTAATTAAAGTGCCACTATAAAATGATAAATCATAAAATCAACTCACATCACCTTGTCACATAATTGGCTAATACTCAGTAGATGCTCTCATCATGAATCACCAAGATGCTCTCATCTCCTATGGATCCTCTTCCAAGTATTCTTCCTTTGTTGTTGTCTCAATAGGTGACATAACCCTCTTGCTTGAAGGATATTCTCAGGAACTTTGATTTGTCCCCTGTCATATGCTTGGAGCATCCACTGTCCAAGTACCAAAGTTGCTTTCTTTCCTCCAAGATTTCCTACAAAAAAGATTTTCAAGTACATAGGTTTGGTCCCCTTATGAATGAGGGTCCATCAGGTTTATACTCATCAATACAAGCTTTATTTTTCTTGGGAGTCCACTTCATAAGCCCTTTAGGAACAACATGTTTTCTGATTTTACAAATCACACAAAATGACCTCTTTTCATGCAATAGAAGCATGTAACAATCGGTTGTTTAGATGGTCCAATCGATTGTTTTTCTGGCATTTTCGAAAATGATTTTGAAAATCTATCTTGCTGGTTTTGTGGATTAAAACCTAATCCAGATTTTCCAAAAACACAATTTTAAGATGCTAGCACACTTTCAAAGTTAGATAGGCCTTTAGAAAGCCTATCCACTGTTTTAACAAGATAATGGACCTTCTTTTCAAGATTTTCGCAATTTTCACAAACTAGAGTATCACACTTGCAAGAGGAGTTTTGTAAATGATTTCCAGATTTTCAAAATCCATTTTTGAATTTTCTAAATCCTCCTCCAGTGCCTTTTGTAACATCCCTAATTTCTACTCATTTATATAACAACTATCTCATAAATATTTAATTAACAAAATCCTTCATTTAAATAAGTAAAACGGTAATATTTAATTAACATACAAATACAACTATCTTATAATTGTCTCTCAAAAGAAACATCCCTCCTCGCAGGGAGTTTAATTTATACATCAAAAGTTTTCCAAAATAAAGCAAAACAATTCAAATCTAAAACGATCATTTTCTCCAACTGCTCACTGAGGAGCTTTAACACTTGCAACATCGTCTGCTCCCGTGTAAATACACGATCATCACAGATTTAAAGAAAACAAACACAAAACAAAACACAGGGTAAGCTAGCTATTTTTAAAACTTCATATATAAAGCTTGACATCAACATAAACCATCAATTATTTACACATTTCACAATTTCATCAAGTGTCATTCATTCCACATAACCATCAAGTGTCTATCAAATTTCAATATTTATCTTTCTCATGTCAGACTTCTACTGACTCATAACACATAGATACTTGACTCTACTTCTGGAAGACTCGTGCTTTGAACTTAGCATCCAGAGACCTGCACCTGTCATATTACCCGTTGTGAAATCCACACAGCCATGCGCATACTCAATCTCAATGTCTCCTCATTTCATATGACAGGGTAAATCCATTTGATCTGCTCTGATCAGTTCCTTCGAACCTCAGACTCAGCCAAGTGGACCTCCTTCGACTCTCACCAACTGAATAACTTCATCTATGTGATTCCATTATATCAGTAGAGTCAGGATCGTCTCATTCACAGGATACTCACTGATCAAAACACCCTAATAACCATCTCAACACGGTATTTCCTTTCCTGAAAATACTATGCTTTGATCACACTTTCACATCATTCAGCATATCATACAACACGTAAATGAACCAGTCAATCATAACATATTTTTAAACCTTTTCTAAACAATCCAAATCACAAAAATCCAATCGCACCAAAGTCTAGAATTTCAAAAATCATATACATTTCACATTTCAATCTCAAACAGATTCCGATATACACAAAACAGAGTATCGTGCAAAACAATTTGAAATTGGTGACCACGTCACCCCCAACTTCAGAATCTTCTAGCCTAAGGTTTTTATTGAAAATAAAACTAGGTTCCCTTACCTGGACTTGAGTAAAATCTCACTAAGCTCCAAACCCACCGAAAAGACCTAAGGATATCCTAACCTGCACCATAGAGTCTTGATCACAAATCTAACGAGATTACTCATTTCTGCGTTAACAGAGACGATTTCTGAAGCTAAAAGAGTCGCATGCAAAGCCTATGCAGAGGCAACCCTCTCAAGTTCAGAATTGACTCGAAGAACAGAGCAAAACGACTTACTATGTTTTAAGGCTTTGATCAGAAAACTTGCAGAGTAACTTCCCCAGGAGTCAAATGGCAAGTCATCGATCGATAACTGGCGAGGGAGGGTGGCCGCGTCGTAGAGTGAAGGAGGAAAAGGTAGAAGGGAAACCGAAATGAACTTAATCCCTCAGAGATTATAATCGTACCGTTCCAGAAATCTTCGCTGCCATCACCCACTCTCTGGCAACCTTGCGTGTGGGTTTCCTCTGCTTGAGTGCAAAGCACGACAGAATGGCCACGTGGACACCTTTTGTACCAACCAGTCCTCGGACACTGAGGACAATTTGTAAAGGGGGTGAACCACGTCAGTTGGGTCCTACAGCATAGGCCAAAGCCACGTGGAATGGACCCCGCAGGTGGTATTGATTAGAGGGTGATTAGTCATCAGCATGTTCCCATAGAGAGGGTGATTAGTCATCAGCATGTCCCTACAAAGAAGGGTGATTAGTCATCACCCACAGAGAAGGGTGATTAGTCATCACCCACAGGGAAGGGTGATTAGTCATCAGCATGATGATCACCAGAAAGGGCTGATGTGTCTTCGTCATTCCGCAGGTTGAGGAGTCCTCGGCAACAGAGTGTGACGAGGTGACATCGGCCTTGGGTGATGTGAAGAGCGTGACCAGAACAGCTCAGATTGGTCCCCAGTGTGGGCCAATGACCAGTTAAATACCCAGAGGTAGGGAGAGGCCTGAATCACGAAGAGCTTATGCGGGTAGCAGGGAGAGCACAGTTAGGTGCAGAGTCCTAAGGGGTCGAGTACTCATCAGAACTAGGGTTTCCCAATAAAGGCTACATGCAGGGCACGTGAACAGCAAGGGTACTCCCAGAACAGGTGGCCCCAGAGACTAGGTGCACAAGGAGGCATCCAGGTGGTCATCCTGTTAGAGTTTGCACTCCAGAGAAGGAAACCTTATGTGCTAGATTACCCTAAGATTGGGTGATAGCGGCGCAAGGGTATTCCAGTAAACCCTGAATATGGCTAACGGCGCAGTGAACCCTAATTAGGGCTAGCGGCATAGTAAACCCTAGACTATATAAGGGACAGTAAAATACTTCACAAAGGTACGCAGTTTCTAGACCTAAACACAGAGAAACTCAATACATTGGTGTTGCTTGCCCATTATTGACTTGAGCGTCGGAGTGCAAACGGTCTCTAGGGCGCCTCTTTCTCTTTTGTAGGTGCAGATTGTTTCGCAAGAATCAAGCACGTATCAACGTGAGGAAGGAGGCGTCTGAGTGTCATGGAGTCAACTGACAGGCGAGTTAACCGGCAAGAACACCTTTGTATGCCCAAAACTCTAGAGCCACCTGCCCTACTTACTCTCTGTTGCCAACTGCTTTGGGGACCCTTACTGTCTACGTGTCGCGCCTGCAGAACGCCTTCGCTGGGAGCCTGGGTCCCAGCTTATCTGCGTGTAACAGGACCCCCCGATGACCAGGCACCGATTACTGATCTCGCGATGACTATCCATCGATGTCTCACCCTGGCAGACGACCGATGTCTCCTCCTGGCAGACGACCGATGTCTCACCCTGGCAGACGACCGATGTCTCTCCTGGCAAACGACCGATGTCTCACCCTGGCAGATTACCGATGTCTTACCCTGGCAGACGACCGATGTCTCATCCTGGCAGACGACCGATGTCTCTCCCTGGCAAATGATCGATGTCTCACCCTGGCAGATTACCGATGTCTCACCCTGACAGACGACTGATGTCTCACCCTGGCAGATGACCGATGTCTGATGAAACATCGTCACACCCTGCTGAAGGCTCATCGACTCACTACTCCACGTCTGTGTTATCACCCCCACATGGCTCGGTGACGTCGGTAGCTTCTCCTGCCCGAGGACAGGTCAGTACCAACTCCCCACACGACAATGCATGCAACACTGAGGACAATCTCTTATGCCAAAGCATAGAGTTTCGCATTTATCCCGCATGCATGGCGTATCTAAGGTTCAAATCACACCTTTATACATGTGATTTCTGGAACCCACTATGGTCCACCGACCGACCTCTACCATACTGACCTCAGACTCTTGGGCGACATCTGAGGTCTGACTACTATGGATTTTCTATTATATGATCTTTTCATTTTCGGTAATCAAATATTCAGAAAGAAATTAAAATATACCACTTCTACTCTAAATTAATTTTCTAGATCCTTACACCTTTTGTAAGGACCTGTAAAATTAAATTGGAATAAAAAGGAATATATTTTAAATGAATTCTAAGTATGTTTTTATTTAAAATAAAAAGGAAGGAAAGTGTAGTTTAGAAGACTATGAGATCGCCTGGTTAGTACATGATCGCCTGTCGCCTAGACTACACATGATCGCCGGGCGCGAGAGGCATGGAGGCATCGCCAGGGCGCGAGGCATGTGGGCATCGCCAGGGCGCGAGGCATGTGGACGTCGCCAGGGCGCGAGGGGCATGCGGGCGTCGCCAGGGATAGACATCGGTCGTCTCCCAGAGAGAGACATCGGTCGTTTTCCAGGATGAGACATCGGTGGATAGTCATCACGCGAGCGGTCATCGGTTGAAGATTATCGCGCGATGTCGAGTTTCACACGAATAAAGTGGGACCCAGACTCCCAGCATGACACGTCCTGCACGCGCGCCACGTGGACAAAAAGGGTGGTTCAGAATAGTGACATCAGAAAGTTGGCATGCGCAAGAGACACTCGCGGTCGTACTGTTCAGGGAAGTGGTTGGCATGCACAAGAAGACAACCGTGGCCGTACTGTTTAGTGAAACGTACACTCTGGCTTTCTTGCAGAGGGGGTGGTGGCAGCAGCATGCGTGGACAAGTAGGCTTGGATTCAAAAACCCACTGCGAGGAGGCAAAGAACGTTACAGAGACTCAAGAGTGAAAGAGTGAGTGCATCTTCATCCCTCCCTTTTCTCTCCTTCGTGCGGCGATTCAGGCATCCTCAAGCACCAGTGCGACAAACGACGACTGCCCTTAGAGCACTTGGGAGGTTCTCTGCAAGTTCTCCAGACCGGGACACTAAAACAGAGTGAAAGCATCTTAAAGCTTTGTTGGGTTTCGGAGCTCTTAGAGTTTTGCACTAGTCCAGGTAAGGGAAGCTAGCTTTATTTTCCAACGAAAAACCTTATAATAGATGTTTGAGATGATGGGGCGACGTGGTCGCCGGTTTTCAACTTTTATTGCATAAATCTTTGTTTTTGAACGAGATCGCCGGTTTTGGCGTTGTTTTTCGAACCCCCCTGTTTTTGGTGTGTTTGAAACTGTTTGAGATTTAAATGTGATATTCGAAAATCTGAACCTTGGCATGAGTTTTTCTGTGACTGGAATCGTTCATTAAGTGTTGTCTGACGTGTTGAATGTTGTGAATGTGAGATCAAGGCATAGTGTTTTCAGGAAAGAAAATACCGTGTAAGATCGTGTAGGATGTGCATTGATCGGTGATTCTATAATGAGATATCCTGACTCTGCTGAGATAACGGAATCACATAGAGGAAGTTATTCAGTTGGTGAGAGTCGAAGGAGGTTCATATGAATGGGTGAGTTGTGTGAAAAAGAACGAGCTCGGCCTGTTATATGGATTAACCCTGTCATATTGTGAGAGTGATGAAATTGAGATCGAGATTGTGTTGATGCGCATAGCTGTGGAAACATTACAGCAGTTTAGTATGACAGGTGCAGATCTCTGAGTCTAGTCAATGCACGAGTCTTCCGGAAGTAGTGTCAAGTGTCTTGTGTGATGAGTCAGTGGAAGTCTGACGTAAGAAATGAGAAACATTGAATTGATAGACACTTGATGCATTATGTGAAATAGAACGACTCTTGAGAATATTGTGAAATATGTGTTTAGTTGATGGTTTACGTGGGTATCTTGAATTTGTTTTATCTTGATTTTAAAGTTCATATCTAAACTCTCTTTCAAATATCTAGCTTACCCTGTGATTTTGGTGTTGTGTTTGGCTTTTTCTTAAACCTGTGATGATCGTGTATAATTTACAAGGGAGCAGATGATGTTGCAGGAAGTAGAGCTCCTCTGTGAGTGGTCGCCGGAAGGAGATCGCCTGTTCCTTTTTCTGTTAGGCGATCACCCTTCTTCTGTTTTCTGATAGG